>JAUMHB010065183.1:0-14027 GCA_032359685.1 Pittosporum tobira | reverse complement strand
GGTAAAACCATGGGTGATTTTTTGCATTTTACCCTAAAAAATAAAACTCCTTTTTGTAAAACCTCCCACTAACTTGATTATTTGCAATTTATTTTTTTAATAAAATTTAAGGCATTGTTTAGATTATTTTTTTTTTTGCTAAAAAAAAATAATAAATAATAATTGTGTGAAATTGACGTCAAGATTGAAACTTTTACAAACACACGTAGACATAGTCTGTATAAAGCATCAATGATTCTAGACAGTCTTTTACCATTTAAATTTATTAGATGCATTGATTATTTCCATCTTAATCAAATTAGTCATAATTAACATCTATTTAGACGTTATAGTATTTTTTCTAGTGAGTTTTCAAGACAAATGCACTTGTTTTTATCTTTTTATACTGGGAGGAATATAAAATCGGAAAACTGATACTCATAATTATCCTCGATGAAACTCGATATCACGGTCACCTATGAGACGAAAGTTACGCAACAAAAACTACACAAAGTTGAAAAAAATGTACTTATGGACCAACCACCATGTGCCTGCAAATATATGAAATATTCATAGACAACACCCGAAAAGAAAAAGTAACAAAAATTAGAAAAAAAGTGTGTGTGTGTGTGTTTATAAATATTTTCTAAATTAATCCACCAAATAAGTAGATATATAAGAGTTAGATGCACATTTGAGATTAAATTGAGAGAAAAATGTAATGTAATACTACATAAGAACTTTGTGAAAGTCTTAAAATTAAATAGCTAGATGGTGTTAATTAATTAACTTCATGACTTAAATAATAGTGTTCTTCAAATGTCTATGCAGATTGTCGTCAAGAACTACTCCAAAGCACTCTAGTTCTTGTCGGAGAGATCGGAGGCAACGATTACAACCACGCTTTCTTCGCCGGAGTAAGCCGGGAAGTGGTCAAGACGTTTGTTCAACCCGTTGTTCATGCCATTGGCTCAGCTATCAATGTAAGAACCTAAGCATTACATTAACAAAGAGTCAGATTTATAGTATGATCACTAAATTAGCCGTGGTGACATAAGTAAAATATGATGTTAAACGAAAAGACGTGTCATTAAATATTAAAATAATAAAAAAAAAATTTAAATAATATAATTGACATATATGATTACTTATTTTGTAGGACCTACTTGATATCGGGGTTTCAACAATTATAGTCCCAGGAGACCTCCCAAACGGATGCATGCCATCTTATTTAACCAAATTTATGACTTCGACTAAGGAAGATTATGATCCTGAAACTGGTTGCCTTATATGGGTCAACGAATTTTCTCAGTATCATAACACATTGTTGCAAGAAGAACTGTCTTGGATTCAAGAACTTCATCCCCATGCCAACATTATCTATGGGGATTATTACAACGCTGCAATGCAATTGTTTCTCTCCCCAGAAAAATTCGGTACTTAATTTCACCATTTAAACATTCATCATAAATCAGGTAGTAGTAAAATTTTTGTATACCCTCCTGTTGAACTAGTTTGTTTAGCAATCCTGCAAGTCTATCTTCCACATCATATATTGTGTTTTGAATTTATCTTGTACAACATGTGATGTGGATGATAACTTTAATCCAAGAATATTGAAATGGTTAATTAGTTAGTTCAACGTGGCATACTTCTCATGACCTTGTTTTCATAATATGATTAACTATATGGCCCATATATTTTTCATATAGATTACATATGTCATTCCTTTTAAAAATAGAGATAAAATTAAAAATGACAATTTTTATAGAAAATTTTTTATTTGTAATTTTATCCCTAAAACTTAGGATAACTATGTGAATGTTTACGTGGATAGAGTCATCGATGACGTCATTTGCATCGTCGTAACTTAGAATAACTTCGTGGATAAAATTTAAAATATCTTAACCATTTATTATCTTAAAATAGAAATACTTCTAGCTTGGAATGGACCAAAAATATATAATTTTAGGGAATGAGTCAATGTTCTAAAACTCGTTTTAAACATGTGAGTACTCAGTATTTTCAACTGAAATTATAACGAGTTGATTAATTTATAAATAATAGCCAAAACAAATCATACATAATACCGATTAATTCCTGAGTAATCGTTCTATGCACTAGGTTTTCCCTCTCCCGACTACGTCGGCCTAATGAGTTTTGGAACGCTGAAAGAATTATTATTCATTGGTTACGTGTTATTGGCAGGATTTAGCAGGGGCGATATTAAAGCATGCTGTGGAGGGGGAGGACCTTACAATTACAACTCATCTGTGGAGTGTGGCTATCCGCCTTCAACTGCTTGTGACGACCCTTCATCGTTCGTTAGCTGGGACGGCTTGCATTTAACGGAAGCGGCATATAGATGGATATTCAAAGGTTTATTTGAAGGGCCATATACAATTCCTCAATTTAATGCCTCATGTCAGGCTCCAGTACCTGTAAGTGCTGGATATTCAGTTCATTAATAACTTAATTATTAATTTATAGATATTAATTAGTATGCAATGATTTATGTTCTCAGAACTCCTGTATTCTTACGTGTCATATGCTGGATATTCAAATGAACTATTAATCTTCTGGTGCTTTTGTGTTTGAAAAGTGTATATTTGATCTTTTTATCATAGCATTATACCAACACATTCGTCTGCAGAGTATACATGTACGGCTCAAAATGTTAATTAGATCTTCATTACGTTTTAGTATACGTCAATTCTGAAAGTAGAGATAATTAATTTATTTTAAAATTTTAAATGTGTTTTTATATAATTATACAATTGTTACATTTGATTATATAAAACCTAATTAAGTTAACTAATTGAAAGCGCTTATGAATGAGTTCATGAGTGGTCCGCCCTTCTCTCAATAAGTGGGTTCGCTGTCCACCCCATCGGCCGAGTGCCAAAGTTAGAGTTGAAGAATCCTTGCTTCGATCTTTTGGTACTGTAGCTTGAATGAAGACACCCGATCGGCCGGCCTTTCCCAAATGCCATTTAGAGGCAGGAGATTTATTGCAATCAAAATTTAGAGGATATGTAATGTGTAGAGAAATTCAACCTAAATACAAAAATATATTGAACTTAACAATATCACAAAGTCGCTTAAATATTAAAATATTTGGGAACCTAAATTATGTTTATATGAATACATAATCATTTAGTTAAACCCAATAACAAAACAGGTTTATATCTATCAATCTAAACTCTTCTCCACAACAAAACTTCCTTTTTAAAATTAAAAAAAAAAAACTTGCGGGTCACAAAAATAGTTATTTTCAATTTAGATCAACAAACAGATGATTTTACAAAAATTAAAGACAAAACTCAATAAATATATATATCCACAACAAAACTTCCTTTTTTTAAAGAAAAAAAAAATCTTATTGGTTGCCAAAATAGTTATTTTCAATTTAGATCAACAAACAGATGAGTTTATAAAAATTCAAGACAAAATTCAATATATATATATATATATATATATATATATATATATAGCTAATTAAGAACCAACATCTAAGTTATATACTATATTATGTGTATCAGCGGTGGACCCAAAAATAATTTACGAAAGGGCAAGTTTTAATACAAAAAGAAAAAAAAAATTATGGCACATAATATAAGGATAGTGTTCTGAAAACTTTCACTACAAAATTTTGGAGAAAAAAAATAAAGTTGTGCTGCCTTAGTTTTGTGTCAAAGTATGGCATATATAGTGTATATTGGAATTCAAAGGAGGGCCCTCCTTTGCCCTCATGTGCGTTCGCCACTGATGTGTGTATATATTGGTTTTAGGTGTTGATATATGAATCTGACTGCAATTGCATTTGTGCACTTGAACATATATACAAAGAGAATCATTTTCTATCATTTAGGACATCATATACTTGCTCCTTCATAAAAAAAAAATAATTAAAAACTTATTTTTTCATAAAACAAAATAATAAATTATTTATCATTCTTTTCAGGATGAACAAATTCATACATAAACAAATTAAGGCAGGCAGGACATAATCTGCAATTATAAATAGCAAATGTTTAACGCATCTCCAATATATTAACTAGACCTTGCTTTTTTTCGTGAATTGGGTTACGGGAAAACTCGCAATCATTACCTTTAACTTCATTACGCTCCTATCTCATGATATATTGACACTAATTGAATCACAATTACTTTGAATATTAAACTTTAGAGCTCATGTTTAATAGTATAATGATATGTCAAACGTTAATTAAGTTGTTAATTTTTGCAGGCCAAAACCTAAAGTATAGAAATAGCTTTATCCAAAAATTAATTTACTTCGTTGTAAGGAATCATTCTGAATATGTGTGATGGAGATCGTCCTAAATTAGGGTTAAGATTTTCACTTTAGCGCTAATTAGAGCAACGTGGCACCCCACGTGGTAGCTCATGCGATTGGCCATCCTCAAGGTTCGGCGACCTGCTTCGGCTAAAGAAAGATCTAACTCGGCTCTCGGCATCCAAAAGGATCAAGCTCGGCCATCAGCCTCCTAAGGGTCTTGCATCCGCCTTAGTCTGGACAGACCATTGCCGTCAAAGACTTTCAAACTATGCGCCTTGGGCCCATGCTTTCCTAGATAGCAGGCCCAATCCACCCCATCGATTGGGCCTCTGCCTGGTTCGGGTCCAGCGGTCCAAATGCCATAAAACAAGTTCTCAGGCGATATCCAATCAGCCACCTAACTCTGTCAATTCAAGCATGGCGTACCATGTCTACTTTATCGAGCTACGAGCTACGGTCATTTCTACAAATACAGCCTCATCTCCACAGAGAGGGGTATCCAAAAATTCAACAAAAAAGAGCTCAAGCTCTACAAAAATAAAAACTCACCGGTAAACCCCATTCTCTCATACTTAACACTCAAATTATCACTGATAAGAACTATTTTATACTTAATATTCTGCTATCTTTTATCAAAAATAAAAAAATAATCTTATATCAATATTTTTATATTTGGTGTTCACAATAAATTCAATAATTATGTTATTATAAACTAATATAAGTGTATTTTGATTTTTTTTAATAAAATAAAATTAAAATCTAACAATGAAAATTTAACTTTGTTTTATAAGTGAAAACTTAACAATAAGAATATTCATATTTCGTAATGATAAATTTAATAAAATAATAGTTGTTAAGATTTCAGTAAAAGTAACATTTGCAATTGAAAAATATGTGTTTATCTAATTCAATTTGAAAAAAAAAAACTAAATATTCATATTTGTGAAACTAAAAACAAATATATTTAATTTAAAAATAAAATAAAATAAATATAAAGATGATAGAATATATTAAATAAATAAGAAAAAAAGACAACACTGAGACTGTTTTTTTAAAAATGACTTATAAATTTGAATTTGCTTTGAATCCTTAAGTTATTTTTTCTAGAATAACAAATTTTCCACTAATTAAAAACTAATTTCTTGCTGATTGAATTTTTTTAACATACCAAATATTAAAAAATTTTAAAATATATATATATTTTTATTAAACTAAGCCTAAATAAAAAAGGAACGCTCAATAAATTGCATAAAGAGTTAGACAAATTAGAAATCAATGTATTTAATCTTCATTAACACCATTCATTACCACCTTCAATTGAATCCAATTTCAATATTCTCTTCCCATTTTCTACAACTAAATCTACTAAGAAGGTTGAACGGTAGAAATGTAATGATATTCCATACTCCTGCATATATAAACGGCTAATTAGTCTCTTAATTATCCTACAGATCAACAGTATCATGCATATTGCAGAAAAAATTAATGAAAAAAAGAAATAAATAATTAAATACTACAAATTTATAAATTTTTAATATTATGAAACAGGATAACAAAACAAATTAAACCTTAAACTTTCCAATATATTTATGAACAGAGGAGAGATCGAGGGGCCGAGCTGGTTGGGATGCATACAGTTATTGTAAGAATATTTGGGATTTTCACGAGTGGTGTGAGTTGGAAATCTTTGCACTTTATTATTGGAATTATTACTTGTAAATTTACTTTGATATTCGTTGACAAGGAAAATAAACATTTTCTTTCAATATCATTAAAAATACATTAATTGAAATATAAATTTAATTCTCACCCTTACGTACCTCATAAAATCTGCTATCCAAAATCATATGTCCTGTTAAATTTTGTTTCATCTCTGGTATACTTAGTATATAATTGATAAGTTATTTTTATACTTAAATTTAATTATATATTTTTTAACAAATAACGAGATAAGTATTACGTGACAATTATATTTAAAATGTAACAAAATATGTAATATGCAGAAGATTTTGACTCTCTCCAAACTTAATTAATAGTTGAGCTTGATCCACAACCTCAAAAAATGAATATCCTATCATGCCTAATTTACTATACAAATATATTAAAGATAAAATGGTACCCTCTTTGTTATTCATCTAACTAAAAGAGTAAGAAATTAATTATTATTACTTCACAACTATGGCCCAAGAAATTAATTATTATTGCTTCACAATATTATGCAGAAATGACTTCAAATTTTAACTACTAAATTCACCTACCACTTGTTAATAATGTTAGTCAAATAATTACAATTGAATTCATGATAATCGTTACTTCATAAAGAATCTTCTAACACTTGGAGTCATATTTTATTTTTTATAATTAAATAAAGATATAATATTTAAATATATTTTGCATGCGTGTTAAAATTAAACAGAATACTGACTTTTAACATCGAATGTGAATAAATATTAGTACCCGTGACTTGGTAAAAATTGATTGAAAATTCTATATGAATAAGTTTATCTATTTATTAGTTGTTCCAAGATTTTATTCTAAAATAGTTATATATTCAGCAAGATTGTTTTAAGCAATATACTTTCTAGTATCAATTTGCTTGTGGTACATCTTTCAAAACATTCATGTTCACATAATTAGATAAACATATGCCAACGCCCTTTTTTTTTTCATATATTTTTAGTAAATACCTATGACTCCGCGAACATAGATTTTATTTTATACTTTTTGAAAAACTTAGAAAAATCATCAAAAAGGAATAAAATTTTGCCCCCTAGCTTGTTTGGCCAGCTTTGCCTACAAACATAGAAATTTACAATTGGCAAGTCATGTTGGTAAGCGTAGACCCAAAACTTCTTTTTTGGGAATTTATGAGTGCAAATCAAAATGCAAAATAAATGTTACGATTTTTATAATTGAAATGATGGAGACGAGAACATAATACCCTTGTTTTAGAATCCATCCACATTTCATAATTAAACTTTCTGTCAACCTTAATTGCAATTAACAGACCTCTATAATAGCCAAGTCTTTTATTTTTTTTCACTGTATGAGAGTTGCATATAAGAGGTTGTTCCAAGTATCAGGTACTCCAGGGAGGCACCAGTGTGTGCAATCATTTTCAAGATGTCCATCGCCACCACTGTAAGCCAACGGATGGCCGTCTATTCTCAATTGAGAGAGTGGCATTATGTCCAACAGGTAAACTGGTTTCCTGATTGAGTGCGCTACTTTATTCATAACGCCAGCTTCTGGTGGTTTTCCCGCCGGATATGTTGACCCTTGCAATTTTCCAATTGCGAATTCCACTCCTTCCCGCTGTTTTCACAAAAATATTCAATATAAGAAGTAAATCATGAGAAGGAAAATTAGGGCTCAACAATCCTTAATAATCTTTGTATCGGGTGCATTAGCAGCAATATAGGGTTTATTTGTTACAGCTTTTCAAACCGCAGTTTGCAGTTTAAATCTAACTTCAATTTTTTTGTTGAAATTAGATTTAAGCTGCAAACTCAATTTTTTGAACTTAAATTTAATATATCACAATCTACCAAACATAATATTTTACTGCGTTTGAATGTCATAATATTCCAACGTTACAACCAAACGTGCACATAGTGGGAAGCCCGAGCCCATATATTGATGCTAAATTGCTAATGCATTCCATTCGATATAAAATTACTGATAAAGAAATTAAGAAAAATGATTAGACAAGAAGTTTGAGAAATCACATACTTGTAATGAATTGGAGAAATCCCTCGAAAGTATACTTTGGTTTTGGCGGGATCAACGGTTTGTTCAACCCATTGAGCCCATGTGTCCAAACCTTTGTTATATGCGGTCAAACGGTCCATATCTTGCACAGTAGTGGAGCCATATTGTATATAATCCCATCTGAAATGCATGAAGAATTCCTCATTTAGGAAAAACTCCGGTTCTTTTTACTCATAAAAAAAGTTTCATTTGTCAAACCTTAAGGTGTTCAAATTAATTTAGCCAAAAACACTCTCTGTGCTTCTAGGGCAGTAAAATTACACACACACGGGGAGTAATTGAGTGAGTGGAAGAAGCATACGGTTGCACTTGTCCGGTAAAACTGTACCAGTGCCATGAGTTGAATATAAGCATGTCCATGTCTCTCCATTCGTTACCACCTTCAATTGAATCTAATTTCAATATTCTTTTTCCATTTTCTTGTACTATATCTACCAAGAAGTTTGACCGGTAGAACTGTATCGATACTCCATAATCCTGCAAATTTGTTATTAAATTAAAGTTATTTATTAGTGATAAAATATTTAGATAATGAAACACTATTTAATGGAAAATAAACTAACATCAAAGTTCACAATTTGAGCTGTGGCCGTCTGGGATGTGGAGTACTTGATATTTGGCACCGATGCATGGATCATACATAACAATGATTGCCATGAATTTGAGCCGATTGAGTCACCCACAAACATTATCCTCTTTCCCTTCCATCTCGTCAAAAAATCATTCCCATCAAACCTGTAATAAATTTTCGTGGACAAATAAAAAATTAATAATCAATATGTATATATCGATCGATTTATGATTTGAAAATATGATATTTTAAGCTTAAAAGTAGGGAGATCGATACATTTTCTTGTTCATTATTGAGATGGACCGTTTCTTAATTATGGGCGGTGGGCCGAAAATTCATCCACAAATTATAATATAATCAATGACTACATATTTATAGATTTTCATTGGAGGCTAAAATATTTTATATGAAATTTTGAAATAAAACAAAGAGAAGGCTATATGATCAAAATAGGTCATTCAATCTTAGTTGCGAGATCAAATGACTAAAAAGCATCAAGCCACTTTTTCTATGGCACAAAAAAATGTTCACATTCCCAGAATATTAGTGTGAATTTTTCGAAAATACCCTTACTTATTTGTCGCACGATGGTTGTTAGAAAAATAATTTGTGAGATGGATAAGTAAGGGTAACATTGAAAGTTTATTTGGCACACAAAGGTTCTGCTATACTCCACATTCTTTTCTGCAACGAAAACTTGCTGAATATATTGACACACACACACACACACACACATATATATCAATAAACTAAAAATTTTATATTATTAAAAATTGAATTTTTCTTGTCTTAGTTACAAGTACGTGCATCATTTACTAATGACCTTTACACTTTAGTAACAAAACGCATTAAAAACCACTTCTTAATATTACAATATCGTCTATGATGGACTTAAGATAGGACTGATAATTAGAAGAGCTAGTTTTTCAAAATGTTACAAAACTTGGGAATCAATCCATACGCATATGTCTGTGTTGTTTGTGTGTGTGTGTGCGCGCGCGCGCGCGCGTCTGTACGCATGTACCTGGGCAAGTTGCAGAAGTCAGGTTTCCAATAATATTTGAGGAACTGCTTATCAGGGCGGCCAAATTTGATGCAGTCATAGTAAGGCTCAATGAAGGGACATGTTAAAGGTTGATATAGAGGATAGGAATCATCAGGTAGCCATTGGCCTTGAAACCAATTGAAGCCACCGTTTTGAGCTATCAAACTACTGGCATTAATTATTCTAGCTTCAGACACATAGAGACCTTGAAGGAGAAGATACAGAGTTGACAATATTAACACTCCGTTTGTGAGATTTATGAAGGCCTGAAAAGAAAGGAAAGTAATAGAAAAGTAAGGTTTTTCATCCATTTCTACTGTTTGTGAGATTTTTCAAGAAGAGAAATGTCCAGAAAAAAATAGACAGCTTTCATGCGCAACTTTTCTAGCCCAAATCAACCAGATTTGGACGGAAAAGAAAAGCCTCCCCCCAATTACAATACAACAAAATTTTATATACACATCGTGTCCTTTACTCGTACCTACAAAATATTAGATTTGTACCAAAAAACAACCATAACAACAAATCTGTATACCATGAAGAAAAATTAACTATGTTGCTCAACTTTCATAATTGTTTTTCAGCAGTAAACACAACGGTTTTGAATGAAATACTTCTGATCCGTTGACTTTTTTTTTTTTTTTTTTTTGGCTGTGAAAATTTTAGGTAAAAACTACTCTTTTTGGAAACTCTATACAACGATATATGATAGATTGAGGAGAAATTATGAAAGATTATTGATAAATAATGGATAAGTATTGAGAAATTACGGAGAGATTGGAAGAATTTTGAGAGAGATTTCAGTGGAGGTGACGACGATTGATGAACATGTGAAGTAGAAGAAAGATTTTAGATTGTAGGTTAGTGGGCTTTGGAAACGTGTGGTCACCAAAGGAAAACAGATGTAGATGCACGGGAACTTGGGAAGTACTGCATCCATGTATGGGTATAACGGTAATTAATTTTTTTATTTTTTATTTTTTTTAAAATTTACAAACACATAAAATATTTTTTATTAAATTTTTTGTTATAAACTCATAATCACAACAAAAAAAAAAAATGTATAACTTTTTTATTTCTTTTTATTTATTTATTTCTTTTATGTCCGAACTCATAAGCGGAGTGTAAGACTGAATGGTGCACAAAAGTACCCATGCTGGAGTTTTGCTAAGAATTATAACTGAAAAAGAAATAATGAAAATGTCTGGCTTTGAGCTCCAATTTATACACGTGTACACAAATAAAATAGACAACTATTGTAATTATTAAACTTTTATGGGTGATAATGTTAAATTTTATGCTACCTTCTGACAATAAATATTTTCGTTTGATTTTTAAATATGATTTTTCTGTTTTAATACTTATTTTTTTTTATTTCTTATCATATACATGATTAAATTATTATAATTTTTGTTAAAATGTTATTATTAAAATTATCTATAGCTAAACTTGATGATAATTTCTACAATCTCTCTATATTTCTTCTTAGAGTCCTTATGAAATTTAACTTTTACTCCTTTTCATCCGTGGCTTGTAGATTTCAAAAAATAAAAATAAAAAATTAGTGGATGGTGACAATAGTTCTATCAAATTTATAATTTTGTCAATTTTATATCAATCAAATATGAACTCCACATGAATTACTAATCTCATAATAATGGACAAGAAATTCTCATATAATCCATAATCATTAATTTCATAATAATGAGTATATTTTTTCACATAATAATAATGAACAAATCTCTCTTAATTAAGATAAAGAGTCTCAAGACCTCAATGATCCAAAAGAAAACATTTATTTAGTTTCTAATACTATATTTAAATTTTAAAAGCAAATGTAGAAATAAATATAGGTGTATGTTTATCTAGACGGATGAGTATGAGTGCATCAGGACATTAATTAATCAACTCTCAATAATATTTTTATAATATTTAATCATTTCAACTAATTTATTCAGGATTTCATAGATACTGTTAAATATAAATTTCTTCATCTTCCATCTTTCCAACTAATTTACTCCAATTAATAAGCTTCCTCTTTTGTCTTTTATCTTTTCAGTGAATTTTAAAATAGTAATGTCGATATTTTTTATATTTTTAATTAATGAGATAAAATATTAATTATATTTTTCAATTTATGAGTATAATTTTAAATGTTCGTTAAAAATTACAAAGGAGTCTTTGAAAATATAAAATTGACACAAAAAACATGAATAAGAAGAAACATAATCGATGATATTAAAGTTAAATAGTAACACGAAAGAGTTACTAAAGTGATAATGAACATCATAATAAAATTTATCAAATGAGAAGATCATGAATTTAAAATTTCATACAAGTCCATTAAAAATAAAATTTTTCATTACAAAATAATGGCTCAGAATAATCCAAAATAAGAAGACTAAATTGTTCACAAAAACCAATTACCCAACTCGGATTTGGGTAAAGAAATTAATTAGCTGAAAAATACAGTGAAGTGAAAAGCAATTGTGTTCTCAAACTTTTACAAGTGATAAATATCAAATTGAGTAAAATAGTTCATCTCAATCCATTTTCACAACGTTGGTAATTGAAATGAATTTAAATTAATTTTACATTTTTTTATAATTCGAGAGATGTCTTAGGTTTGTTTCCCTTCATTGTATAAGATTATCTTTTTCGTTATGGAATTATCCGACCAATTATTATGGACATAATAGCACAAAATTTTGTCTCTTTATTAAGTAAAATTTTTAATTCATTATTAATATTATGTAATTATGGTTTTTGTGATATTTGATACCTGCTTAATTTGTGATTGATGTAATTGTGCACTTATTGAATTCTTACTTTTAAGATGTCTTAGTTTTAAGTCCCCACAAGTAATTAATGTGAAAAGTTAATTTCTTTCCTATTAATTTAAATGAAATTTTATTAACTTTTCTTAGGTGAGATTATCTTTCTCATTATTGAATTATATGATCAATTATTATGGGTTTAATGGTGTAAAATATTGTTCCCTTACTAAGTGCAATTTCTAACCCATTATTAATATTATAAAATTATAATTTTTTAAGAATTTGATATTTTCTTGATTAGAGATTGATTTAATTGTATATTTGATAAAATCATTACCACTACTCACTTAAAGAAAATAAAATTAGATAGATAAATAGATATATACTAGTCTTTATATATATAAATAGACAAGATAAGTAATTTTAGTTTGAGTCAAGTTAATTGAATTTCTTTTCAACCAAGTTGGTTGGGTTTTTATTAATATTTAAAGTATTTTTTACGAGTTGACCCACTAGCACTTTAACAAATATAATTTGTCCACTTTAATTATAATTAATATATCATAATTGGAATGTGTAGTGGTTATATTTTAATTCGTTAATGTCCATCATTTAAAGTTACTCACCTTCCATTTCAGCCCTAGAAACATTCTTATTCTCCTCCTCCTATCTTGCTATTTTCTCAGCCTACTGGCTCTCTGGTCAACGTTGCAATCAAGTTGAATCATTTCCAATTTTCTTTCCAAAAATGATTTAAATTATCACTGTAAATAAGTCTTTCAAGCATATAATTTTAAACCCTGAAAACAACATATTCCTTTACTTGTTTGAAGTCCAGCTTCTAACTGGATGGATGATTTTTTTAAAATTTTGAATGACGAATTTTTATTGGTTAAATTAATCAAATTGGTTTGAATTTTATGATTTTTATGATTTTTCTCACAATTTTTTCTTTATATTTATCGATTTTGGTTTGATTTTATATAGGAAATTGATGATTTTTTTGACTTAAAAAGGTAACGATAATAGTTAGACATAACATTTTAACTCTTTTTAATATCTATATTTTTTTTCTACTTATTATGTTGCAATTTCACTTCCTTATTTGATTGGAAATTTACAGGTGTCATTAACACAAAATTTTCTCTGAATATGATAAAAATAGGCACCGTAGTGAAAAGTTAAATAATTTATAATTTTATAAAAATGTTAGTTGTTATGGTTTCTCAATATTCATTTTATACATGATATTTCAATCCAAAACTCTTGATTTAATGACTTTCAATAATAAACTTCTTTTATCGTTTGCCAAAAAAAATCATTATTTATTTATTTATTCATTTATACAATTTTCTTAAAAAATTATTTTAAAATTATTTTATGATACAAAATAACATCTTGTTTTTTTGCACGGGCATGTAATTTTAAAATCCAATTAATGCCAACTCTTGACCATCTGAAACACTACTTTTCGTACCCACACAGAGGAGTACAACTCCTCTGCCCCGAGTCGATAAGGCAGACAAAATCCTCGTTAAGTTTGCAAAGGATAAAGAACCAATCAGAGAACTGCAAACGGAGAAA
>JAUMHB010065172.1:0-10608 GCA_032359685.1 Pittosporum tobira | reverse complement strand
GATGACTCAAAAGTTAGCAAGAGGATGCATAATTCAGAAGGTTGACGTTCAATCCTATTAGACATTTGTCGGAGAACAAGGCATTCAGTCTCATATTCCATTGGTTGGGTCTAATCCTGGGTTATTTGCACGAGTTTGAAGCCACTGCATCAGTTATCATTACAGATCTTTTTTTTCATTTTTTTGCTTTAATTTCTTTCATCGTTTTGTATTGTAAATCCTAATACCAATAATTTTTTCCTAAACAAAATTTATTTTGTTGCTTGCTAAAAAAAATATACTGTGATATATTGAAGGATGTTGAGAAGGAATTCATTTGGTAGAAAATTGTAAAACTTGAACCCACGTTTTTGAGTATAACAAGACAAAAGTATAGATTAGTGACATCAACTTATCTTATTGTCGACTGCAGTACAATTAGAGTGGTGAAATTCTTTGGTTTAAGGGCTGCCCTAGGTCTGAGATTTCTATCGAAGAAGTTTTAGAAAATGATGCACTTATGCAGATGATGGCCTCATTAATGCCTGCAGTTTCTACAAAATTATCATTGCATTGTAAGTTGTTTCCTCATAAGCTAATTCTTTGGTCCTCACTCCAGATATTGATGGCCTTTATCATTCCTTCTACGAAGTACTAAGACCTAAACAGGACCCTTGGCCTTGGGCCCAAGTTAAATGGAGCAAAATTATCCCCTTGAAATTGTTGGGAGGGATTCCTTCAGCCTTGTTGTGCATTCCAAGCTTCAAAAAAAATTTCATTCGGCCTCATCTTAAATGTGTTTGTGCTATGTTCAACAAAAACATGCGAAAACCATGACTGTCAACATGCTCCAAGCCACATGAGCCCCTAGCAGTTTACTGGACAAACGGATAAGCCGGCATTCCCGGCCCACCAAGCGAAACCAATAATTTCTTGGTCACAACCAGCTAAAGTTAAAATTCTATTGAAAAAAGTATCAAATTAATCAAAGATATCGAGAACAGAGATATATGGACAACAAGAAGTTTGTCTTCACCTTGCTCACAAGAACTTTACCTTCCAACATCTGTAGAGGGCAATATGGTGGCAAATGCTTTGGCAACGGAGACGCAAGATCATCAAACAATGAAATATTTTGTTCTCTCAAGTACGCTTTCTTATATTCTTTCACTAGTTCTAGTTGATATAAATAATAACGCTTATTTTAGAATTCAATAATGTATAGTAGTTCTATTTTCATTTATTTTAGGGGTAAGGTGTTAATGTCCTCCCTATAATTTTATGTTTTGGAGGTTGATCCCCTCCCTTCTATATTTCAACTTTCAATAAAACTACCTGAGCAGGACGGCCTGGGGTGATTAGCATCGTTAATTAGCATTGTGTTGCTTTGGAAAAGAAAAAAATTGGACTCATGGCTACACTACATTTTATAGTTTTTGGGTCATGGCTACACTACATTTTATAGTTTTTGGGTCCCACTGCATTTTCCTCAACTAGAACGGCCAGTGAGGTATTTCAAGACTTCAAGCCTTTGATAATCCCGTATGATCATTTTCAGGTCTCATTTCAAATAAATTCACATATTCATCTGTAGCAAGATTCGAAGAAACCAGAGTTTAGCACCCAAAGAGAACACGGAATGCAACTACAAATGTTTAATACTCTATTAAGTTGTTTAATATGATGATTAAAGAAATTAAAAAAAAATTGAACCCTTAAATATATCCAGAGATACAGAGAATGCTTATGAGTAGGGAGCAAATAAGCTAGCTCGGCTCGCTAAATAAATGAGATTTTTTTAAAACTTGAACCAGTTAAAACGAGCTTTGCACAAAACCAAGTCCAAATTTATTCTTAAAAATTCAAAATATTTAATGTTTACTAGCAATAACGAGCGAAGCTAGTTAAAAACAAACTTTTATTGAGCTGAAGTTTGAATTTTAAATGAGCCGAGTTTGAACTTGTTTATCAAAGTTTAATGCATTTTACACCACTACCTTTCAGTAATATGCGTGGCCTGATTGCTAACCATTGTTACCTTTAACGTGTTAAGCTTTGCACATGAGTAGCACATGAAATGTAGAGGACTGCGTGTAACATAAGCCACCAGCAAGACAAGAGAACTCCATTATATACTATTGGTCCTATAATTAACACTATGATTCCACTTCAGATCTTGGTCCTGACTGATAGCACGATCCCCACCTACACACTACAATACTGGAATCAGTAGACTAATAGTGATGCTAAATTATTGTCCCTCCACCCAGATCAGAGTGTTCGGTTTGATTTTGACTTCTGCACACAATAAGTTTCGTCATAGACAATTTAGACAAACTCCTCAAATAATCATTATATCATGAAAATAATGACTGATGACTCTTATTTTATCTCATAGATTTCTCAAATTTTTATAAATATCAGTATATTCTGAAAATATCAAAGTCAAGTGGAACTTCCATTTTGGAACGAATTAGTATCAAACTAGAAATATATATGTATACATCTAACTTTTAAATTTTCAGTGGATTCATTGAACTATTACTAAATTCGTTAGTTATTGTCAAGACTCGAATTCCGACTTGTTAAGTGAAGAATTAGGTGACTATCAACGGATATACAGCTCTTTCGTCTTTATCAGTGTTCTAAAAATCGGTAGGCAGATTTAGTCGGTAAAGGAATAGTTTAACGCTTAGTTATAATTGGATACTAATCGGACATATGTGGTAATTAATTGGTCTTGGATGCTCAATTCACCTAGACGGTAGAGGACCTTCTAAAATTAATTTAAGAATTAATCGAAACTAGACGGAAATTTTTAAAATTGTTGTCTTTATACTGAACTTTGTATGTTTAATTTCAACAGTTTAGCTCGGTAGAGGGGAAAAATGTATTTCACCTTGAAAATATTGATTGCGTTATTTGACATGGTGGGTCCATCCCTCGTGGCTAAGAATCCAAATATGAGGGTCAATAGCCACAAGAATCCTGAGAAAACGGACTTGGATAAGAGCCTTGTGTAACCTAGAGGTCCGGGGCAATCTCCAGAGACAAAGTAAATTTCAGATGATTACAAGAAATATTGATAGATTTTCATATGAACTTCTAAAGTTAAAAATGATATACTTAATTTTGTAAAGTCGTGAGTTGATGCTATCCTTCATCACATCTTTAATCAAGTAGCACAATGACACTAACTCTAAGTAGTTATATAATTTTTTTAAAAATAAATTCTAAATACTTGTATGAAAAAAGTACATAAATTACAGATAATTATGTGAAATTTTATTTTACCTTTCAATTAAGCCTGACAAATGGATAACATGAATGAATTCAACTTTATTTGAATTGGATTTAAATGGATTAAAGTTTAAATAGTTAGTGTGTGTGTGTGTGTGATTGATTAAATTATTGTCTGATTCTCACATGATCACTTAAACTTTAAAATGATGCACTTTAATCTCTTAGTTTCTAAGTTAAAGTGGAACATTGCTTTCTATTATCAAATTGTTAATTGAAAGTAGTCATGGCAAAATGGATCATAGTCCAATAAATGTCCATAATCATCCATTGTTAAATGAATATAGATTGAATAATTTAAAAAAAGTTCATAGATAAATGGAATTAAATAATTTTATATATAAAGAGAATATAATTAGATGATTAGTGGATAGCCTAATTAACATCCATCAACAGTGTTACTACCCTCTGCCATTGGCAAAGTACTTTCAGAGTCAAATGGATAAGTGTACTGCCTGATAAGTGTACTGCCTTAATTACTTGTATTAATGTAATAAGTAATAAATAAAATAGTCCATTTACTATGGACTATTATAAGCTCATTAGGGTTGTCTATGTAAGGTTTTATTGTGCCTATAAAAGGCATCTCTTGTATTATCAAATAGATATAATAAAATAACATAATTTTCTTGCTTCCGTAGGTACTTCAACATACAATAATAGTTTCATGTCCATTTGACAAGCAAATAAATTTTCGTGTAATTTATGAACCTTAACTCGTAGCCCAAAATTTTTATATTTTTTTAACATACATACACTTCCTTTTTGTAACAATCAACTTTAATTCATCAACTAGGCTACCAATACTTGTTCTTAATCACATGATTACCTTCAATACTCATAAACTTAATCATGGAAAGCATAAATTAAGGTTGAAACTTATACATTTTCTAAGTTGCTTGACAAGTTCTAATCCTCCCTTTGCTCCCCTTGCCTCCTAGCCTCAAAGTTCCACTTTTTCTTCAATTAACCTCCACCCATGGCCTTCCAAGGACTGAGATTGATATAATTTTGACTTGTTTAATGATCTAGAGAGTGTATATGTGTGGAATATGCTTTGATCTTGGTCAAATTTGCAAGAGTTTGAGGGTTTCTTGGAGTTTCTCACTTCTCTCTCCATATTTTTCTCTTCCTCTCTATCCTTTCTTGCTGAAAAAATGAAAAAGAGGGCTGCCTTGCTTCTGCCGTATTTAAGAGAGAATAAGAGAAAAAAAATCTTACTTGATTCATCCATATGTGCTTAACACATGCCCTTGAGAATTTCCTATTTTGCCCTCAAGATATTTTGGAAGAAACCACAAAAATTTGATACTCATGAGTATTTTAGTCATTTCACATTTTTATTTATAAATTACTATTTCCTCACTCAAGTTTTGGATGAAATAATTCTTAGGCCGTTTTTGTTTAAAAATTTGGCCATATCTCCCTTTTATGGCTTGGTTTTTTATTTTAAGCCCTCTTAAGTTTCTTATAATTTGTCTTAGCCCATAATCAAATCACTTTTGGTCCATTTATTGCTTGGAACTTAACTACATAATTTCAACCTGGGCCGGCTACAAAAATATGTTTTCACATTGCCTTAAAAAATTTATTAACTTCGGGCCTCTCCTGGTGCCTCAAAATCCGGTTATCCCCAAGACTGGACTTGATCCACTTCTTCAATTCCTTTTTAATCCATACATAATTTAACTTAGCCCAACTTAAGTTTCATTTGATTTATGTTCTTCATCCAAGTCCAAAACCAAGTTAATTTAGCCATAATTTTACTTAATAACTTTTACTTCTAGGGCCACTTCATCCACAATATTTTGGCCTAAAAGGCTTTTTAGCGCGGTCCATTTTCAGACTTAAAGTTTAGTCCATAATCCAAATTCACTTCAATCCAAACTCTTTAGTCCAATCACGCTTTTATCGATTCATAACTCATTCAAATCTTTTTCACCGTTCTTACTTCGTTTCTTTCTTGATGATTGGCCAAATAAAATTAATAGAACCAACCATAAATTGCTTCTCAATCTCAAATTAAGTTCAATACTTTTTTAAGTTCAAGCTTAACGAACTTAATTGTACATACTTAGAAATTTTTTTGTATATCTTTGCCATCAATTATAAATAATTTTATAAACGTATATAAAATTTGCAATCTAGAAGTACAATTTGTTTACATGGGTCTCACACCTTCTCCCAATGCTTCCATGGGAGGATCTAAATATTATGTTATTTTTGTTGATGATTTTTCTCACTTTACATGGATATATCTTATGAAAAATCGTTCTGAATTGTCTACTATTTATAAAAAATTTGTCATTATGATAGAAACTCAATTTTCTCGTAATGTTAATATTTTTCGTACTGATAATGCCATGGAGTATAAAGAAACTAAATTACTCCACTTTTTTGCCTCACACAGTACTATTATTCATAGATCTTGTCCAGGTACATCTCAACAGAATGGTCGTGCTGAACGCAAACATAGACATATCTTGGAAACTGTGTGTGCCTTACTTATTTCTGGTTTCCTTCCTAAATGTTTTTGGGAGAAGCAACTTTCACAGCAGTATATACCTTCAATTGAATTCCTTCTCCTCTTCTTGACCATCAGTCTCCATTTGAACGACTCTATGGCACTCCTCCATCATATGATTCATTTAAAGTGTTTGGATGTGCTTGTTTCGTTCATCTTTAGACTCATGAACGCACAAAATTAGAACCTCGTTCTCGTTCATGTTGTTTTCTCGGGTATGGTATAGAACACAAAGGATATAGGTGTTGGGACCCCATTTCTAAACGGCTTCATATCTCTCGTCATGTCACTTTCTGTGAACATAAAATACTCTCATATATGTCCAAATTTGAGATCGAAACATCTACTTTTATTCCTCATTTCACTTATCATTTTCTTGAAATATCGTCTGACGATGGTTTTGCATGTTTAAATTCTAATGACTTTAATGCAGGACCTTCTAGTGACACCACACAACCTTCGTCACCTACTCCTAAAATTCAATCCCAAGACACTGTCTCTAATGATGGTTATGCATCTCCACCAATCATTGAGACTATTCGTCATTCCACTCGAGTAAGACAACATCATCTTTATCTCAGTGATTATCTTTACATGAGCCTCAAATTTACTAAGAAACTAGTACTAATCCTTTATGGCAGCAAGCAATGATTGATGAATTACAGGCATTGAATAAAACACACATAATGGTCATTTTACCTGCAAGGAAATCAGCTATTGGTTGTTGATGGATCTATAAGATCAAGACTAAATATGATGGTATAGTGAGATATAAAGCCTGCCTCGTGGCTAAAGGTTTCACTCAGGATTATGGTATTGATTATAAGGAGACTTTTGCTCCTGTTACGAGACTTACATCTGTTTGTAGCTTACTTGCTGTTGCAGCAGCTCGTCATTTTGGAACCTTAGTTCACTCATTGATTGCTTACTGCATTCTTATGCCATATTCTTACTTAAGCATAAGAGAGAATTGGTGAGACTATTCGCGTTGTGTTGGTCAAATAAGGGGCAATTCCATTTAAAGAATCCACGATTAGGCTATGACAAATTTGGAATCAACAATCTCTACTTTAATGTTATCCAAATTGTAATCTAATCTAAGCATAATTTATACATCTAAAAGTCATTTGTATTTGGGCGAATTGCAAAAGTGATCACCCTTCTATTTTGACAACACGGGTCATTGTTTTAATGAAAACTGGTCATGTCACGACACATGAATGAGTTAACAAGTACTGACCGTGTTGTGTAATTCATATATCATTATTATATCTTTTGATTACCGAGTTAAATAGACCAAAAGCTGATTGATTCCAACCAAAAATAACAAAATTATGAATTTCAAATTTTAAAAGGAAACAATTGTAACCTTTGAAACTTCATGACTAAAATAAAAATAAAACAAAATAATAAAACTAATAAAACTCTCTTAACCTTATTTTTATATGTAATTTTGGTTATAGAAAAAATTAATATCAAACACATGCCTTACATGGGGCATTTGGACTCTCTTATTCACTTTTACATAATAAAACTCTCTCATAGGGTTCAATTATGTTAAACTACTAAGATTTAAATATTAAATTTAAAAAAAAAATAATAAACATTAATTAAAAATGTTAGTCATGTATGCTTGATTCATTTTTAAATTAATTTATCTAATTTATTTATCCATGAAAGATTCTTAATTACTAATACTATAAATCTATCTATCTATATCCATAGGTTGTTAACTTTGTAAAATTTCAAAATTTATACTAAGTAAAATTCTAAAAACAGTTTTAATTATGTTTATATTTATTATGTTTTATACATATGATGAGTAGTAAAATTAACTTAGTTATAACCGTTATTACTTTTTATAAAACAAATTCAAAGTTTGAGTTTGATTAAAAATTTTACTATTCAATTATGATGATTAATTAAATTTTAAATATATTAAAATTTAATATGTGCACAAATATTTTTTTATTATTTTAAAATTATGTATGAAAGTAGAAAATAAATTTTAATTTTAATAATAAATAAATAAAATTATATCTAGTACATGCTTTACAATGATTTTCAAACTAATAGTATAAAATAAAAATAGTCTCGACCCGGTTAGTTCTTTACAAAAGACTCTATATTCACTCTCCTCTTTCTTTTTAATGGCCCCATAAGTAGAATTGTCAAATGGGTTAGGCTGGTCCAAACGGACAGGGCCAAAAAGGTCTGAGTTTTTTTTTTGGATCAGATATGTAAATTCAGGTTCAACCAAGGCGGGCTGCGATTTTTGTTTTTTTGGCACTTAAAAAAATTGATCAACAAAATAAGATAAACTAATATCATAATTAATTTCCTAAATATGATTAAGCCTTGGGTAATCCTAAATATAATTTCGGCAGTTGCCCAGTTGAGTTCAGGCTTGTCAGATTCAAGTTCTGATGACCAACAAACTTGTATAACAAGAGCACCATTGCAGTAGATAATCAAAGTTTGGAATTTGATACTTCTAAAGTTAGTTTACACTTGGAAAAATTGAGAGATAGTCCCACTCTTGCATTGTCATTTTTTCACCAATTGAAAAAGATGGTTTTCGACACGGTGTACACACCTACATGGTTATAATTACTATACTATGCTACTGGGTTAGGGACATAAAATTATATTCTGTTTTATTGGAGGTTATCGAGTCGAATACTGAGCAATTGGGTTTTGAAATTGCGGATTTATTTGACGAATTATAGAAACCAATATAATAATTATTTTTTTTAAAAAAATTGACCAACAAAATAATAAAAACACATCTTAATGATAAATTCAAAAAAGCACACATCTCAAATATAAAATTAATTATAAAAAATTAATAATTATTATAAACGGACTGGCCGCAGACTGGGCCAAATTCTAAGTCGGACCAAAATAACTCAATTTTTTTTAACCCAAAACATAGATCCAAATTCCACCTATTTAGTGAACGGACTGAGCAGGCCACGAACCACATTTTCCAGATCTACCCATAAGTCCTTGAAGTGGTTGTTAATTTATATTCGTATTTTTAATAAATAATGTCAGGGTTATTAAAAATGTTTTAATAAATTTGTTAAACACATTTATACTATGTATTAAGTACAAGTAGTTTCCGGTTTTGAACTTGCACCTAGTGACAATCGCTTCAATCTAAGAAATTATATGACTACACCTAGAACTAAGTTCCATTAATCAAATTTTAGCAAAAGCATACATAATAGAAAAAAAATCAAAATATTAGAGTTTGCACTATAATGGCCATGCACCACAACCATCTCATGAGAATTCTAGAGATCACCTTGAATCCCATTGTTGCTCCTCACAACTACTCTCACGTATGTAAGTCCTGAAAAGGTACATGTGAACTAGTATCTCGCAAATTTTACCTTTAGACTTATTAAGAGTATATAAAACTCAACATTTACCATTCACCTCGTTAGTAGTTCAACATCATATAAGAATGGGGTAGAAGAAAATATTCAAGTACATCTTCTAAAGAGTTAAACTCTATTTAAGTGCTCTCACATAGTTATCTATCCAGTTTGTTTTTACCCTTGAAACTTCGAATGTGGATCACATAAAGTGGGGTTGTCTCCGCCATAACGTTTTTATGGGCTTAGCCCCATTCCCCTAGATGACACTAGGATTTTATTCCTAGATAAAGCTTTAGTTAATAGATCTGTCAAATTTTGTTCCAATCTCACAAAATTGATGATGACATAATCAGTTAACGATCGCTTTACTGACTTGTATGGAAACTGCAAATGTCTATTCTATTTGAAATTGATAGTGTTTTTGTTTCAATAAGTCAATAATAGATTTAGAATCACAATGGATAAAAATAGAAGGAATAGGTTTAAGCATAGAAGATAAATCAAAAAAAAGATTTTGAAGCCATTCAGCTTTAGTGCAAGCAATATCAAGTGCAATAAGTTCAAATTGTGATGTGCTTCTAACTATAACAGTTTGCTTTATTGAACCCCAAGAAATAGTTGCATCTCCTAACATAAAAACATAGCCTAAAGCAAATTTCATCTAGCGAGAGTCCGTTATGCAATTAGCATTTGTATAGCCTTCCAAAATATTAAGATAACCAGTGTATAACAATGAGTAATCAACAATAACCTTTAACTATTTAAATATTCTTTCTAATGTTGTCCAATGTTCTTTACTTGGATTGCTAGTATATCTAGTTAGTCTTCCTACGGCATATGCAATATTTGGTCTCATCCTATTAGAAATGTAAAGAAGAAAACTTATCATTTGAGAGTATTTTAATTGTAAAATTGGTTCACCTTTATTTTTCTTAAGAGCAATACTAAAATCATAAGGTGTGCCCATAGACTTATAGTCAAAGTAGCTATAGTTCTTGAGCATTGCTTCAATAGAATGAGATAAACTTAAAATTAATACTTTTATTAATTTTTGAATTTTTCATTCCCAAAATAACACTAGTTTCTCCCAAATCTTTCATATCAAAATTTTTAGATAAATAATTTTTAACATAAAAAATATGAGATAATATTATATTCAAAATCATGATATCATCAACATATAAGCACAAAATAATGAACTCTTTACAAAAGACTATATTCACTCCCCTCTTTCTTTTTAATAGCTCCACGAGTCCTTGAAGTGGTTGTTAATTTATATTTGTATTTTTAATGAATAATGTCAGAGGGTTTTAAAATTTGAGATCTTAAATTTATCTTAAATTCGTTGACCAAGACCTCATACTTGAAATTGACTTGTAAGTCACCCACGAAATACGCACACCCAAAGTTTCTATTTTG
>JAUMHB010065171.1:0-33993 GCA_032359685.1 Pittosporum tobira | reverse complement strand
TTTAGAGTTGACTTTTAAACCTGAGGTGGGGCGATGCAATTTTGGTGAAACCATAGGTGGTTTTTTGCATTTTACCCCTAAAAAAATAACATTTCGAGCAACAAACACTTTATCAGATTTAAGTCTCATCTTATCAAAAATTAAACGTTTGACATAAACTTCACAACCCCAAATTTTAATAAAAGACATACTATGAACTTTTCCTGTCCATATCTCATACGGTGTCTTTTCAACAACTTTTAATGGACTTCTATTTAGTGTAAATGCAAATGTTTCAAGTACATAAACCCCGAAAGATAATTGAAGATCTGTATGACTCATCATAGATCAAACCATATCTAACAAATTTCAATTTCTCCTTTCAGTACACCATTCCACTGTAGTATACATGGCAGAGTGAGTTATGAAATAATTTCACACTCCTTGAGATCATTAAATTTTCGGCTCAGATACTCACTTACTCGATTTGATCGAAGAGCTTTGATCGTCTTGCTAATTTTGTTTTGTACTTCTTTCTGAAATTCCTTAAACTTTTCAAAAAATTCATACTTATGTTTCATCAAATAAACATATCCATATCTACTGAAGTCATCAGTAAATGTGATGAAATAATAGTAACCTCTTCTATCAGTTGAACTTAGTGGCTCACATACATCAATATATATGAGAGACAATAAGTCACTTGTCCTCTCGTTGTGACCCGATAAAGGCTCTTTAATCATTTTGCCTAATAAACAAGACTCACATATGTCAAATAATTCAAAATTAAAGAAGTTCAAAAGTCTATCATTATGGAATTTTTGAATGCGTTTTTCGTTTATATAACCTAAACGACAATGTCAGAGATATGTTGAATTCGAATCGTTAAATTAAAACCTTTTAGTATTTATGTTATAGATAGGCATATCAAGATTTAGAACATATAATCCATTTTGTAATTGGCCGCTACCATAAAACATTTCATTTAAATAAAAAGAACAACCATTGTTCTTAATAAGAAAATAAAAACCTTCAATGTCTAAACATAAAACATAAATAATATTTCTGCTTATCGCAGGTACATAATAGCAATTATTAAGTTCTAAAACCATGCAAGAAGATAAGGGTAATTGAAATGTTCCTACAATTAAAGTAGCAACTCTTGCTCCATTGCCAAAGCACAGATCCACTTCTCCATTTGCAAGCGTTCTACTTTCCTTGAGTCCTTGCACCTTTATACAAATGTGAGAATCACAACCACTATCTAATACCCATGAAGTAGAACTAGAAGTAGCAACATTTACTTTTATAACATAAATAGATGAAGATAAAGTCTCATTTCGTTTCTTCTTTCTCAGATCCTCCAAGTATTTCTTGAAATTCCTCTTTCAATGTCCACGCTCTTGACAATGAAAACTAACAATATCATCATTAGGACCAGTCTTGGACTTGGATTTGGGTTTAGGTTTGTTGTTCCGGTTCTGAACTGGGCTCTTACCTTTGCCCTTTCCCTTGCCTTGTTTTTTAAACTCTTTCCCCTTTTGTACCATAAGAACATTAGAGGTTATGTCCTTCTTGATGTTCTGCTCCACAGTCTTAAGCATCCCATGCAGTTCAGTCAATGTCTTGTTGAGACTATGCATGTTATATTTCATAACAAATGTACTATAGTCATCAGGCAATAACTGGATAATGATGTCAGTAGCCAACTCTTAACTAATAGGGAAGTCCAATTTCTCCAAATTCTCAATGTAACCAATTATCTTGATTACATGAAGACTGACCGGGCTACATCTAGCTAGCTTGCACGCAATGAGTTCCTTTACAGTTTGGTACCTTTCTTGTCGTGCTTGCTCCTGAAACAAGTTTTTTAGGTTAACAATAATCTTATATGCCTCCACGTTTTCCAATTGCTTCTGAAGACCCGAGCTCATGGTGGCTAACACCAGACAAGAAGCATCTAATGCATCATCCTTATGCTTCTGGTAAGCATTTCTTTCAAAATGGGGAGCATTAGTAGCAGGTGCATTCTTAGAAATATGCTTCTCAATGACATTTTTTTTTCTTCTGCTTGAAAACTATTCTCAAGTTTCTATACCAGTCTAAGAAGTTTGATCCATTCAATTTGTCATTCTCAAGGACGGATCGCAGTAAAAAGGTTGATGATAAATTGATCGTCATTATATATCTACAACAAATATATGCAAAGATTTAGTAACATGTTCATTAACGCAGTTCACAATAAACTCTCACTATACTTTTTGTTATTAGTATCCTTCTAAATGATAGTTTAGTGGGTCAAGATCCATATTTCGCCAAGACTTGAGTAATCTTTGGCTTAACCCTCAAAACTTAGTTATCTAGGTAAGCAATTTCTTGCTAATTACATCATATGCAACTCTTGGTTAAGGTTGACATCTCATATCCCGTTTCCCCAACACTATACCTCAAAATCCAAAACCGTTTTGATGGTCTTGTTAAGTAAACCAATCATTCCATATGGATAACTATTATTTATCCTGCTTAACTTGAATAGTCAAGGATACTTTACTTTGGCAGACCCATTTCTCAACGATCCAAGCCTTAACAGACGTTAGATTGGTAAGGCATCAATTATTACTTAATTTTGATGAGAAATTATTAATTATTTATACTAGTGATAAAAACATAATAATAAATCAGCATAAATAAATAAACGAATAAATAAACGTGATATAGTATGACCTCTAAACTATGAAGATCTAATTTTCAAACAATGCACTCGTTGTATGTAGACCACCATCTCCAATCAACTTGATTCTCCAATCAGCTTGATTTTTTACTTAACTTGATTCTTCAATCAACATTATAAAAACATTACAATGACACGCAAGTCGCATTTAATTAAATAATATTCACGACACGCATGCCGTATTTAATTAAAAATACTACGACACGCATGTCGTATTTATAAAACCAAAAGTAACTATAGACCATACTATTCACCATGCATATTCATACAACACATAGTAACATCTATTATCAACATCATAAAGTATATGAAACATGTAAAACCGTTTTTCGAAATATCGTGCGCAATCCATGCGAGGTCAAGGGGGCCGCGCCCCCTTGCGGGAGTCGAGGGGCAGCGCCCCTCACGGGGGCTTTCGGGCTCAGCGCTCCCGAAACAAAAATTGACTTCATAATTCTTTTTGACGAGAAAACTGCCCTCAGATAAATCTTATTAATCTGAAACCCCAATTCACCATATATCCTGATTAATTGAATTAACTGATATAAACCCTAACTGAATCTGTATTCACCACATATTATTATCCAAGTTAATCATCTATTAACCCTAACTGTGTTCGCAGGTTATAACATGTTAATTATATAAACCCTAATCGTGAATTATGCTCATAACAGATTATGAAAATTAAATACAGATTAAGGCATGCGATCATATACACATATCTCATACACATATCAAACCACATATCGCTAATTATAATCAAAACTGATATATATATATATAATATTTCGATTTCAATAAATCGAAAGCCTAACTCTGATACCACTGTTGGGTTTCAAATTAAAAATCGATACAAAATTTAAAAATAATTTATCTGATTTCCAAGAACCATGCGTATATTGAAACCGACATACAAGTTCGATTATACCTGAATGAACTTCGACGGATATGAGAAAAATAGTTGCGTATGGATCCTCTACTGGTATCCACACACATGAATTGAGCCCAAACCTTGTGCGTGCTAGCGCAGTTCTTCAGTTTCATTCTCTCTACGTCTCTCAACTTCGCAGTGATTAGGGTTATTACGAAAGAGGCGTATCTACCTCTATTTATAGTCCGCCCCTTTTAATTAGAGATATAAGAGAGAACAATGAAACCCTAGTTGTCAGGCCCAATACATTGTAAGCTCAGTTCGCTTAGTGTGCGACCATGTAGGTTCACCTAACATTAGCAGTAGGCCCAAAATTCTTTTTCGGCCTACAAGTTATAAGCAGCCTCTAGCAACACATTATAATTACCTAAGTTAGGTGAATGTCGGTTATTTCGACACAACCTTATCCACAACTAATAATAGAGTACAATTTATAATTTGACCAAAGGGCATACCACTAACAGAATGCGGGAAAATGCATTCCTGAAAACTTTTCAACATCGCAAGGGACGAGAAATCCAGATTCAAAGAAGTTTTTGATAAGTAAATGTAGATTCAAGGAATTCAGAGTTACATCTGGTTTAATATTATGTTTGAGCAACTGTTTTACATTTACTTAGTGTTTCCTTCTAAGGGTTTTTTTGGTCTTTTGACAGTTCGACAGTAGAAGGGCATGATAATCAATTATGTGTAAGAGTGTTGATTATGTAACTTTGGTCGAGAGCAAGTCACTTACTGAGCTTATGGCGAATTAAGTTTCTAGAAAAAACTTCTGTTTTTGCAGGTATTGACCACCATGGTTTCTTGGGCCCCCAGCTGTTTTCTTCCATAAGCTTGTCTCTCCTACATTACCATACAGTATAAGGAAAATTTTTCCTCTAAAGATGTGTAAGACATCTATCTGGGCGCAAGGCCTGGTCTTCTTCCCCTCTCCTCCTCTATTCTTCTGCACTTCACCCTCTCAGTTTTCTGCAAACTGCTCATCAACTGGTTTGGTATCTCCTTGATTTCTCCACACGAAACAGTTGTAAAAAACTAAAAACCAGCATACTCCCCTATAGTATTCCTCCCACTAATATTACATTACTTGAACTTGAAGACATTTGCCTAGTTCTTTATTTCTAGGTGCTGTTAGCAAGATTCTTCATGAGCGAGCTTTTGCATATGTTACTGGTTTGGGAAACCTTACCAAAATCAAACGATAAAGACTTTCACGTAGAGATCTAAAAGTTTCCGTCAATTCATCTAAATTCCCCATCAAAAACAGATATTACTATGAATTCCTTGGTTCATGATTGACCCAGATTACTTCCTTAATAAAAAGTATTCTTATGTCACGTCTGTGATCAAAAGGAAGGCATTTCTGAAAACAACATGGAATATGAATACCTTCATATTGAAACGTTATAGAAAAACACTAGGGGAATGTTGAACAAATGTAGCATGGGGATTCATATATACCTGGATGCCATCGGGCAAGTTCATTGAGGAAAGCATCAAAACCGCATCTTGGCTAAAGTTTATCTCCAATCTCCAACGCTTTGGAGCAACCTTCATAAAAACACGGAAAAAGTACAATATTCAAACAAAGTCAATACTCACTCAAGGAGGACATAGATATAGCTTCTTTTTATTTTCATATGTTCTACCTTATTTTGTATCTCTACTCTAACAACACTCCTACTGGATTAATTCTCACCTACCAAACTCATCTGGAGCGGTTGAATTATCATACATATGGTTGCGTACAAAGCCTACTCAACATGCTGTTTGCATATGAAATGGATGTACGAATATAATTCAGAACATAATGCTACAGGCGTATTAAACATGATGATATTTCTAATCAAGGAAATTCAAGCCTCAGGGAAAAACAATTAAACCGAATCAAGATAAAAGTTCGATCTTCACCTCAATTACTCGGCCTACTATAATGTCACCAATCTCGGGCTTGTACCTAAATATCATGTACACCCACTAGTAATTAGTAATTAACTATTGAAATATAGCCAACAATAATTTGAAAATTAAGACAATGGCATTCCATATACCTGGCCCTCAAAGAGCGAACATAGACAAGCTTATTTACGCGCTCAACCACTCCACAAACAGTTGCAATCAATTCACCGTTGACATCAGTTGTTCCGTGTCCCCTTTTATCATACAAATCAAAGTTACTCAGCACAAAAATTGTGTTGTTGAAGTTATCAATTGGAATGATGAAGCTACGAAAATATACTCCCTCTGTTCTAAAATAAGAGATGCACTTTGACTTTTTGAGTCGGTGTGTCAATTCCTAAAATTCGAACTTTGATACAAATTTACTGAATTTAGTACAAACGACTATAAATAGTAATATTGTAGAATAACTAAATTATTACAGAGTACTATATATATAGCTTACAACACATAATGAATTCATCTCTCTCATGAATTTTACGATTTCGCAAATGACTTAAAAAGTCATAGGGTATCTCTAATTTTGAATAAAGGTTCGAACTCTGAGCTGTATATGTACAGAGGATAGAGAATATTACTTGAGAAGGCCATCTTCGTAGATGGGAATGGCATCGGCGACAGTGACGGAAGCATTAGAATTAGCCTTAGACGATGATGATTCCAACTGTTCTAGCGCATTATGCAGCCTCAATTTCTGAGTCTGATTGAGAGTCAACTGTATTTCTCTCATTTTTCTCGCTCACTTTCAGAAAGATAAAAACCCAAATCTCGAAGTCAATTCTTTTTTTTTTTACGTGAGGAAGTCAATTCTTTAGTTGCAGAGAAAACCCTAAACCCTTCTCGTCAGCGAAACCTCTTAAGACCCAGATCCGATAAACCGCTTCAAAAACAAATATTAGTACTGCTCATTTTCACTTTTCACTTTTCACTTAAGCCAAGTGAATTGTACTTTTTACCTTATATAAATAATAAGTGTAACTTGTATTTTTTCAATTGTATAACTTTCTTTTGAATGGGTAATTATGTGTTGCTTAAGTTTATAATTCATAAGTATTATAATCCGTAATTTTAATATAAATTTATTAATAAATTTGTTAATATACATAATATTATTATACAAATTAGTTATACGTTTATTTGATGTGTTGTGTTTTTACGTTTTTTAATTTCAAATGTATTTAGAAATCTTATTTCGTTTTATATAATTTATTCTAAATACAACTTACTTATTATCATTTTTGGGGTTATAGTAAATTTGAACCTCATAACACACCAAACTTATCACTTCAAAAGTTGTTATCAAAATGTAAAAATATTTCACATATATTAATAAAATTCAAAACAATACAAGTAACAAACCAAGTTCATGAAAGGATAAATAAAATTCTATTTAAATAACTAGAATGTTTAACTTTATGTTTGCAATTTTATGTTTTCAAGACTTCTATCTTAACTATCACATAAAGAATTTATTGACTAGCAAATTAATATATTGTATAAATAAATAAAAGCTAAATTTACTCTTTTAAATTCGATTTATTTACTGAGTTAACTCAGTATAATTCACTTTAAATTTATGACTTGATCAAGTTGTCATCAATCAATTAATATATTACATAAATCCACAAACACCGAATTTGTTTGTATTAGTCAAACGGTTTTCTTTGTTCATTTATCAAATTGACTCGAATATAAAGATTTTAAATACATGACTTGAGTTTTTTTTTAATTATTAAACTAATTGTTTAACTACCGGATGCTAGAGAGTCATATAATATAAATACATTAACTATGATTTAATATGAATTAGTTTGCATCTCTTTACATTGTCAAATAAATATGAACTAAAATAATATTTAATGTATCATAACAGATACCTTAACAAAGCAGGCAGACAGAACTAACAATATAAATACATTAAAAAATATATTGTGAGCAATGCTTTAAAAGAATTGCACAACACAAGATATTTTACAGAACAATATATAATTTTTTTTACAAATAATATATTTTAAAAAATTGTATTTAAGTCGGATAACGTCAGGTGCATTTGAACTAGTGCATTTAAGACAAAGATACGAAATTATTCTAACCTAATTATTATGAAATGTAGTTAAGGAAACGCATGCTAAAAAACTTAATGAGGAATAATGACACTAATTATTTTATATTAATTAATTAAGGTATCTACCGCCAAAATGAGAAGGAATACAAACTAGAGTAAAATTAAGGTAGCTGCCCAAAATAAAAAGGAATATACAAACTAAAATAAAATTAGTAACTTAGTAAGTAATTATTTTTGTATAGCCTCCTCCGAGTAATCTTCTCTTCCTCACAATCCTTCACTCAATTCTAACCCCTCTCTTACGTACCCAAACCTCCTCTCCCATGGCTGCATCACCTTTATCCTTTTAACTTTATCCTCCAATCTTCATAACTATAAGGACAGGATGGCCTTCTGGAGCTCTTCCTCTCACAGCCTACTCCTAGGCCTCCTGTCTCTCCTTCTCATCCACCATCTCACCCTCCACTCCGCCACCACCGCCACAGCCACCTCCTCCACTGCTACCACCGGAGTCCGCCTACGCAAACCTCTCCCCCATGTCCCCGTCTTCCGGGAAGCCCCCGCTTTCGTCAATGGAGAAACATGCGGTGGTTCTCAAATCCATGTCGCCATGACCCTTGATGCGAACTACCTCAGAGGCACCATGGCCGCGGTGTTTTCCGTCCTGCAACACTCCACCTGTCCGGAAAATGTTGTCTTCCATTTTCTTTGGTCAAGATTCGACCCAGATATATATTCTAACATCAATTCAACGTTCCCTTACCTCAAATTCAATGTCTACCACTTCGAAAAAAACAGAGTAAAAGGAAAAATCTCAAGATCAATCCGGCAAGCGCTCGATCAGCCGCTAAATTATGCAAGAATTTACCTGGCGGACATAATTCCAGTTGAAGTCGAACGGGTTATCTATTTAGATTCGGACCTTGTAATGGTGGATGATATTGCCAAGCTCTGGGAAGTTGACTTAGAGGGCAAGGTATTAGCCGCTCCTGAATATTGCCATGCAAATTTCACCCAATATTTCACGGACGGGTTCTGGTCCGACCCGAATTTGTCAAAGACATTTGAAGGAAGAATGCCGTGTTATTTTAACACGGGTGTGATGGTTATGGACGTGGATAAATGGAGACAAGGAGGGTATACTCGGAAAGTTGAAGAATGGATGGCAGTGCAGAAGCGGAAAAGGATATACCATTTGGGATCTTTGCCGCCATTTTTGCTTGTTTTGGCGGGAAATATTAAGGCCATTGATCATAGGTGGAATCAGCATGGATTGGGTGGTGATAATTTGGAGGGAAAATGTAGAAGTTTGCATCCTGGGCCGATTAGTCTGCTGCATTGGAGTGGGAAGGGAAAGCCATGGTTGAGGTTGGATTCTAGGAAACCGTGCAGCGTCGATCATCTGTGGGCCCCGTATGATCTTTATCGTTCGTCAAGGCATGTTTTCGAAGAGTGATGATCAAGAAACAGGGGATATATGAAATTAATTAAGAGAGAAAAGAACAAGAAAAAAAATGAGTATAATTTGGGGGGTGTGACATGTGAGAAACGGAGAAAATTGAAAAAAATAATAATTTATATTTGGATTAATTGAATTGGGGCTGCTAAAATGAAGAATTGAAGCCCAATTATTGTTTATAGAGGGGGATTAAGAGAGGGTTAATTATTTTATTTTAGGAAACTTTAAGTAATTCACAAAGGCCAAGATGGTGATGGCACGGAGCATGGAGGAATAAGATTTTTGAGTTTTATCGGCATTTGGACGATGATGGTGCATGCATTTGTGTTTTATTGCATGTCCAATGATCTGATTGCAAGCTTGATCATCCTCTGTGTTATCTGATTTATTATCTATTTATTGATATATATTAAGTTTAATCATGCTTCTCGGGACCCCCATCCCTCTCTTGTAGTAGTAATTTTTGTTAATTCAGGATCTAATTTGTTTTTTCTATCATTAACCTGGCTTATTCTGATTTGAGATATGTTTAAGGGTTGACAATACTACTATCTTGTCATTGTGCCTGTATTTTGGGACAGATACAGCTCCCTGAAGAACAATATATATAAATTCAAAGCACCAGAAAATAAATTAAAGCAAACTATTTCATTAATTTTGATCACCAACATATTGCAAAGCAAACATAAATTAATTTCCATTTTAATTCTGAACAATTTTGACTATGGTTGATTCGGATCAAGGGTTAAATTCTTCTTCATAGCTTCCTTCCTGCTGCGAATAAACGCATCCGATTTCTCATTTATGTTTGAGGCCACATTCAGAAATCTTGGGTGCTTCAATTTTTTGGTAATTTCCGGCTGATCTCTTGCTGCATTTTCTTGAATAGTGACTTTCTTTTTGGAATCTTTCCCTGCACTTGTCTCTTGGACTTGTGGCTTGGCACCGATTGGATCGCTTTCTTTCTGCATTTCACTACTCAAAATCGCTTCTTCTTTGGCTGGGGCCACTAACGGATCGGATGATCCAAGATTTTCCATATGCCTAAACTCGATAACAATTTCTGAAGAACTCGAATAAGAACTCGAATTGGATTCTTCTCTTTTTCTGTATTGATTTTCAAGAAGAATTCGATGTTCAAAATCTTTGCGACTACCCATGGTTACGCGTTTGAGGGTAGGAGAAAGGATGGTGTTAATGATAAAATTGAAGAGCCTATGGCATATGCCAGTTTGCTTGTTAGTCTCATCTTTTCTCTGCATTTTTATTGGAGAAAATCAAGAAAAGAATGAGAGCAGAGCTGTGCGTTTGGTATATACCAAACACAAAAGTGCTTTTTTGGATAAGTGATTCTATTCTTGGAAGTGAGGCTAGCTAAAATAAACCGACTGGTTTTTAACAACTTATTTGATCAATTCATATATATATATTTTTATTTTTTTATTTTTTTAAATTATTTTTAAAAAAAATTGTTTCTATTGATTTAAATTGAGTTTTAAATTGAATACAATAAATTTAATTTACATAAATAAATAAAAAATTAATCAATAAATATATTTTTCTCTAACTTATACTAATTTATTTAAGTTAATAAATATATTTTAAATTATTTTAAAATAAAGTGGTATAAATAGACAGGCTACCAAAGTCATTTCCGAAGTGCGTATGCAGTCGCTGTCCCCGCCGCAGTTCCGCGGCTTCTATGTTCTAATCGTAAATTCGATTGCCAATCTACATGATCTATCTCACTTTACTAGCAATTTCGCCGGAACCCTAACCCTGGCCTTAGTTCGTAGATTCATTTAATTCCATAATGAATTTCTTCAAATCCATATTATCAGAAGATCCGGACACTCCTATACCCGAGAAACTCCGAGGATCCGGACCCAACTCCCCAACAAACTCAGGGCAGACCTCTTCATCACACCATCAACCTGATTCAAACTCCAATTCATCCAACACCAATAGTACCTGGAGCTTCGGAGGTCTCATGAAGACCTTATCGACCAGATCCGAGACCGTACTCGAAACCTACCGGCGGGATCTTGAGGAATTCCGGTCAGGCTTACAGAAAGAAACTGAGATGATGAAGGAAGTAGGCGCATCGGTGGCTCAAGGAGTGATGAAATCAACGGTTGAGATCATTGCTCATGGTAAGGACACTCTTCTTGCACCGTCGGTGTCTGAACTTGATGAATCTGCTATAAATGATACTAGTAATAAAAGCTTAGATTCATGGGGATATAGTCGTTTTGATGCACAATTACGGTCAATTCAGATTGATGTTAATACATATTGTGAAGAGCCTCAGGATTTGGATGATTATAGTAAGTGGAAATTAGGGTTTGTGTTGGAAGAGAAGGATGAGGAAATTGAGAGTCTGTTTGAAGAAAATGGGGATTTAGGGAGGATATACAAAGGAGTTGTGCCGAATGAGGTTGATCAGAGCTCATTTTGGTGTCGCTACTTTTATAGGGTGCATAAGCTTAAGTTGCAGGAGGATGTGAGAGCTAATCTTGTGAAGAGAACTATAGCAATTGCTGATGAGGAACAATTAAGTTGGGATGCGGATGATAATGGAGATGAGGAGGAGGAAGATAGTCGAGAGAAAAATGTTGGATTATCAGGAAATGATAATAAGGAATCGAGTAACCAAGGTTCAACCCAAATCGTGAATAAAGAGAATCCTAGGGTTCTTGATGCTGGCAATGAGAAAAAGTTCGATTCAATTGGTGTTGTTGAAGGCAATGTAGTGGAACAAAGTGCTGACAAGGTATCGGATGAAGAAGTGAAGTCTGAGGGGTCAGGATTGAAATCTGATCATAATTCGGACGGGAAGGCCGATAATGGTGAATCTCTTAAAGAGAGTGATAAACCCGTGTTGACAGCTCAGACCTCGTCGCAAGAGGAGGAAGATCTTGAGTGGGATGAGATTGAGGATCTTGGAAGCAATGAGGACAAAAAGGAAGTTACTCATAGTGGGAGTCCAAACAAAGCCAATTTGCTGAAGCGACTGAGTGTTGCAGAAGACGATGAGGATTTGAGTTGGGATATTGAAGATGATGATGCGCCTGTGAATGCTGGTGCCAAATAAACAGCAAGACTCTGTGCATCTAAATTGTTTTTGCAATTTGTTCTATTCGTTTTCTGAATATATATATTTGTTACTACCGCGTTTCTTTGTAAAAGTAAGTTCTTGATAGCTCATTAGGAGTTGAGGTCTCCTTCTCAATTGTTGGAAGCCAAAGTTTTTATGTGTCACTCTAATATTTGAAGTCGAAGGTGATGCATTCGTGTTTATAATAAATTGTATATTCATATGCACCCCACATCTAGTGTTTATAATAAATTATATGTGCCTATGCACTCCCTGTGTATGTTACATTCATGGTAATATTAGAATTCTTGTTTTGAAAAATTTATCTCTTTTGTTTGGTATGTTCAAGTAAAGTTATGCCACTTCCCCTCTAGTGTTCATATAATAAAAAAGCAATCCCTGAAGAACAGATTCTATCATTTTACAAAGATGTCAAGTCATAATGTTATTTATTATTAAATGTGTTATTGTATGACGTATGGATAAAATTGTAATTAGTAGTTGGTATGAGGTAGTAGCATATTATTGGGAAATTTGTTTTTTTTTAAATTAAGATTTTACTTGATCATTAAGTTTAGAGTTTTCCGTAACCGTTTATTTAAACACTCTAAGTTGAATATTATAATTTGAATAAAATCTTGTGGTTTTATTTATCTGTGGACTCTAGTAAACTCTGCGAATTGACCAAAAAAAACTGTCGTGTGGTCTATTTCTTGTGAGATAAACAAAAAATTAAAACCCGAGTAAACTCTGCGAAATGACCAAAAAAGACTGCGGTTTGGTCAATTTCTTGCGAGATAAGCAAAAATCTATCTTTTTTATTATTGTTGATTATTTTTAATCTATTGTCCTGCATCATATAAAGATATCTCAGATTTACGAAATAAATAAATAAATTCAAGAGACCATTGAATTCATGATCTCAAGCAACTAACGCCCCATAATCTGTTCCCCAACGAGAATCAAGAAATCAGAGCTGATCAACAGAAAGCACTTCTGAGTACCTGCCCCTAATGAAAGATAAATAGTATAAATCTATAATTTTAAAGAAACCATTATACAGAATCCTGCCCTCTTGGGTCTAATCCACACTTTTGACATAAGCCAACTACCTTTAGCGGGCTAGCACCCTTCTCTGATTCGAATCGGAGAAAATGTTGTCTAACATAATAAAACCCTAATTCCTGTTTTAAGAGTTTGTTTCAGAAGATTCTTCCGCTTTTTGTGTTTCAACCAGAGAAGGCAGAGCAAGAAACAGAGCTTTTTGAGCTGGAGGAGGTATCTGCCTTGCAGGCTGTCCTGACCCCATAGTCCAAGGCAAGAAAACCCCAGTACCACAACGTTGGACCCCACTGGGGCCCATGAACATGGGGTCCACTGGGGCTGACATAACCATAGGGCCACTATGGGCTCCCCAGTTGGGAATATTGTTATGCCTCCCGTTTGGTATGGCATAAGAATTAACGAGCCCCATTTGCCGTAGCGTCATGGCTCTTGCCAAAGGAGGCATATTTGATAATGAGTTGTCACCGTTCCTGTCCGTCCAAACTTTAAAGAATGTAATGCTGATCCGTTTGCTCCACAGACGGACACATAACATGCCTTGCCATGTCAGAGCTGTTATCCCTCATCACCAAAACAGACCTGCAGAGTCACCAGAACCATGTTGATGATATTTTTAGTACAAAACTACTGATGATTTAGGGAAAAAATAATTTTAAGAAGAACTAGTAATGCAGGTACAGTTCAAGGATTTTTATACGTACCCTTCCTTCAATGAAAGCATAAGTGCCCCTTTATAGTTCCTGTCGTTATCGCACACAAGTGTGCGTCCAAAAGCCATTTCTGACTCAGAGAGGAGAAGAGTAGAAATAGGTTGACACACACGAGGTGGTTTTGGGAAAGGCTCTGAATACTCACCCTACATAAGCATAGTCCCAAGTTCAGATCATATTCTCACATAAACACCAACAAACACAGTTCCAAAAACAGGACCACGCGGATCAAAACGAGTACAATTTCCATTCTTTTTAACCTCGTAAAATAAAATTATTACCTGATCAAAGAAGTTGATGACGCAGCTGTTTGGTCTCCTACTTTCCGAAACCAACTGCACTTGACCAGAAGGTCAATGACACCTTCGATAGTTGCAGGAATTTGCTCGATATGACCTGTTGATTGATTAGAATAGTAGTTGAAGTGATATATATCCCACCATGAAAATATATCCATAATAAGTTTGAAATTTAGTAAATATGTAAGAAAGCAAATCAAATACTACCTCCATTCCATTCCAAAATATATGAGTATCTTGTTAAAAAATTAAATATTAAGAAAAATATTTATCCATTTGAATTAAAAATCGATACGAGTTACTACTTATAGATTATCCACATGAAGTTTCAAATTATATTTATGTTTGGTCATTTCATAACAAACATTGTTTAGAAAAATTATAACTATAACAGTAGATTAAGTTTTAAGAATCGCACACAAAAATTACATAATAAGAGATAATTTGTTCAAGTCTTAAACAATTTTAGAAAGATTTCCGACAGAGATAGTGTAAAAAAATAATTGAATTTGGAGTAAGGGAATGTCATATAATTCAATTTGCTCTTAGATTTTGGAACCTCAAAAATATAAAAAAAAATTAAAAAAACCTATTTTACTCTTAAATTTTGATAGGAGTATACTTATAGCACAAAAGTCTAACTTACTCCCTGGCTATTGGCCTGTAGCTTCCGCTTCAAACGGTCCAAAAACTGGAGCTCCAAACTGAATCAGCTCTCTCTTCTGGTTACACGTAATAAAGGTCTCACCTATATATCAATTCACATAAGACAATTAGATGTCAAGAACAGCAAATTATATCGATACTCATGGCCGTTCAATAACTTATGCGTTAAAATCAATATAAAGATTCTATATATGCTTCAATAATTAGTAGATACAAAACCACCTTTCTCGATTTAGTGAGCTCAGTAGAATGTGTTATTTATTATCTAAACCTTCTGCCCCAAAATGAAACAAGATTAACAATAAAAAGCATATCAAGAATCACAGAATCCACCTGCAATGCGAAGATCATTCACATAGTCTGTCAACTTAGAGAGCTCGGAAACTGTGAATATGTTGTCATACAGCTTCAGACCTTTCACAACATTCACCTGCCAATTACGCTTAACAGTCAATAATTAATGAAATAGGACGTGGATATATATCCATCCCCTGGCTTAAATCTTTCTGTACAAGAAAAAAAAAAAATAAAAAAATAAAAATCAAATTGTAAAAGAAGAACTCACCATATGCCCTCTCACCAGCTCCTTGGCAACAAACCCTGTTGTCAGATTGATTTGGGCACGACGTGCTTCGCAGAGTTCATGGTAAGAAAAACTTACATTTTAATCGTAAGGCTAAAGATTATGGACGAATTAATACTCTTTGGAAATTATCAATTTTGGATTGTCAAAAATCAAAGTTTATGTAAACAATTTTTAAAATGTTTTAATTGTTTGATTTTCCTTTTACATTTTGGGAAATCAATTAAACATTGATATTATCTATTAATTACCATTTGGGTAACTAGTGAATATAGTTTATGCAAATGTGAAGTTACCAACTAATTTTTTGTGCACTATTGATTTCAGACACATATCATTGATATTACTAATTAAATAAAAATATATATTACAGCCATTTCAATATATAAGAATATTTTTGATATGTGAATGTTGATTTTGAATGTTTTCAATTTTAAATTAATATGAATCCATTTGAGTTTAAAAAAATTATCTTTTATTATAAATAGTACTTTTGAAATAGTTTTAAAAAATTTCCAATATACTGATTGTAATCAAATAAATTCATATAATTTTAAATTTTAAAATATTAAAATATATATATATATATATATATATTAATATTTTTATATTTTGAAAGGGAGTGAATATAACATTTAAACTCTATGGTGTTGTAATAGGTGTACATTAGGACACACCATATTCTTTTCAAAATATTTAGATTACTGTTTTTCAACTTTAGTCAAGACGATATTATGAGCATACAGCAAATTTCAAATACTTTTAAATAACAGTAAATTGCAACTAGTTTTAAAATTAAGATAAAATTACATCAGTTTTAGAATTTGAAATATTACAAATTAATCTTGAGAAGCAAAAATATCCTTACATACTGAATTAGAGATACGACTCATTCATTTCAAAATTAAAGATATTTTAGAAAAATGAAAATTTTTATAAATAAATATCTCACCATGATTAAATGAAATTATTTTTTAAACCATTTTTTTCTGAAAGAAATAGTATAATTCATCTATATTTATGATAAAATATTAAATTATAAAAATTATAGTATTTTATGACAATAAAATAAAATAAAATAAAATAAATTTTTATTTTTATTTTTATTTTTATTTTTATTTTTAAAATATACAAACAAAATAATCATCTTAAAATAAAGATAATAGTAAATTACCAAAAAAGTTACGAGTGAGTTTATTTTTTTCCTTTCATGCGTAAAAAAATTACTAGAGTTAATTAAGTGATAACAACGCAAACTCAGCCTATTAGAAGGGAGATTGAGATTGTACGTCGTACCCAGGGGTTGAGTTTGGATTTACTCGAGTACTGTGGGTGTTCTTAAATATATATAATCTGTTTGTTTATATCTTATTTTTAAAAATTAATTATTTAAAAATTAGTTATTTTTATTAATTTTAAAAAAATTATAAATTAAGTATAATTTATACTCTTGACTTATTTAAAAAATTAGTTAATATATATTTTTTTCAATTTATAATTTATTATAATTATTAAATAAATTTTAAATTTTCTAAAATAAATTGCGTCAAAAAGGTTTATAGTACTTTTTAAAAATGCCAAATCATCAGGTGACGATCAGGTGACGTCTCAAACCCATTGCCAATTTGCCATGCAAAGCGGGCCGTCAGGGGAATTAGTACGTGGGCCGAAGGACAGTGAACCACCGAAGAAGCCCACCGCGCTTTTGCGGACAATACCCTAAACCACCGTTACAAGAAGAGACGCTACCCCAGGCCGTGCCCTTAACTTAGCCTTTAGGATGTTAATGTTGAGTAATTTATTTGTGTTTTTTTATAAACTAGTTACGTACGCGCACTTTGCGCACGATATTTTTCACAATTATTTTAATTTAAATTTAAAAAATATTTTTATAAAAAATATATAAATAATGTATATCTTTTATTTTTTGTTAAATAAAAGTTCATCTTTGTATTTTAATTAATTTTACGAAAATTATAAAAATAAATTATACTCCATCCGTTCAACTTATATTATTTTAGTTTGAAAATGCACTCATATTAATAAAATATTTTTGTTTAAAATACTTTTCATCATTTATAGAGAAAGTAGGTAGAAAGAAAAATTAGATAAAAAGAGATTGTTAAGTGAAGTAATGAATCTTATATTTCTAATAAAATATTTATTATTTTTAATACAAAGTGTGTGGGTAGTATAGGAAAAATATAGCAAAAAATAGTATGAGAAAGGAAATATGATAAATAAAGTTGGACAAACTAAAATAAAAAGTATGACATTATAAGTTGGATGAATGTAGTACTATTAAAACTTATATACAAAATAAATTAATTTTGATCTATATCAAAATTAATGTCATAAGTTACATATAAAATATTATTATTATAAAATTTTGAAGTTTAACATTTTCTTGTTATAATTTGAATTTTAATATTTTAATTTAATAGATCTCAAATGTATTTACAATTTTGAGATGGAATAATAAAGTAGCTTAAATTATGAAAATAGGGCTGTGGGAGAGCAGTACAAGCATGTGCTACTTGAAAACGAATTGTATTCTATAAATATGATATTTTTATCTAATGTGATGTATCGAATACATGTTTCTTATTGCTCATTAATTAATAATAGTAGAATTAACAATGCAAAGTCAAAAATAAATTATGACCGAACACTATTGAATTGACAAAGTGGGAGATCTCTTTCTTTACTTTTAGGTTGGACAGCGAGAAAAAATAAATAAATAAATAAATATAATTATCTTGCAAACGCCCTCGTTCTTCTTATTAATCTACAATAAAAAGTTTTCAACTTTGATCTGGATCTTGGCCAATAACTAGAGGTTGGTTAGAATAAACCTCGAATTCTTGAAAAAAGAGGTCGGAATATATTTACTAATATTAAAAATAGCATTTTATAAGGGCCTTCAAATAGTTTCCGATTGCTATGATTGTTAGGAATTGTTTGAATAGCAGAGAACATCCTAACTGCTGTAGTGTTGTTTGTTTTTGAAGTGATTATTGAATTATATGTGTCCTCAGATAACATCATGATATTTATGATTAATTACACCAAACGAAGCCTTAGTTATAGCTTTTAGAGATGTGAAGTTCACTACTCATATAGTTTTAGTTCGAATTAAACTCGATACATGTACTCCTTGTATCCCATCAAAAGTAGTAGTGATATAGTTTAACCCAACGAGTTCTTAGTTCACTAATAAATATTAAATCGCTAACACCCTTTACTTTCTAATAATATTAAGAGATTTTAGGATCGATTCCCTATTTTACATATATTATTTTTCTATTTAATCAGATCATCTTATCCAGTCCTATGAGATCATGTTATCTCTTATTAGGAAATTTTCTTGTATATTATTATGAGATTTAATTAATTAGTTCATATGATGATGCTCTTAAGTATACTTGCTAGAACCATTTCACCATCTACTCATCCAAAAACAAAAACAAAAAAACAATTTTTGCATAATTTAAAATGATTATTGTTGAACACGTACCTATTGATATCTTAAGATTTTAGAATAATTGATTACTTTTAAACGATGTCTACACATCTAGAAGAAGGATGTTAATTGAATTTAGACGCTAAATCGATTTGAGTAGCAGAACATTTCCTTATACCTAAATTGAAAAATAATCTAACCTTGATAGAACATCTCGCGCATCATATGGTCTATCTTATGATGTTAAAGTAATAAATTTTCTTTGCCTGGGGCATTTCCCTTAGCACCTGAACTTACCAAAAGAAGAGCAGTTGATACCTTTTAGGAGTTCTTTTGAACAGTACTTTTAACTGTCGATATGAACTCAAATGCATACAGAGATGGATCCGCAAAAAATAAAAGAGAACATGCTTACAGAGAATTCACTATATTCTTGAGCGGGGAGAGTACATATTAAAAAAAGAGCTGGTCACAATTATAAGAATTATTATACAAGATTTTAATCTAGAAAACTCAACTTAGATCCGATTAATCTCTCATGAAACTATAGGCGGTCCTCTAACGCTTAGATTAATTGAGCGTCTACGATCGATTAATACCGTCTAAGCGCTAGACTCTCTTTTTATTGTCTAAATTTATCTACCAATTTAAAAAAAAAAAAAAAAAAAAAACCTCTTTTTATACGATATTAATATGACCAAAACTCACACAAAGTCTTGCCCATGCACACAAGCAATTACACTAGTAACTATAAAATAAGTATTTGTCGTCACCAAATACACCATCGCTTATTCATCAACTTACTCCTACTTCTCTTGATCGTCATTTAAAGGTGACACTCTTCCCGCCACCGACAGCAGACGAATATAGGTTGAAGCATTATTATCATCCGAACTGTCTAAGACCTCGAAGAAGTCTTTGCATCACCAACATATGATCCACTTATCATCCTATTCTTAACTCGATCGATATAATCCGAAAACTTCTGAGTCATACTTTCCTGTTTTTTCAACTTTTTCCCATCATTAGCTGGTAAGAACTCGATAGGAATTACCTCAACTGAAGTGGGTGATTTTGGAATATCCGACATGATGCGCGAAACCTTTGGTGGGGTTGGCACCTTAGAATTAGTGTTTGCCGTAGATGAGTTACGTGGACCATGTGAAACGCGGTGGAAAGTGCCGAGGGGGCATTTGTAAAGTTTCCCACACCCCCCTGAAGAGTTTGTGCTGTTTTGGTTCTTTGCCATGGATTTGCGCTAATGTGAGCCTTTTGGGTATCAGATTGTGAAGTTTGTGTTGGAACGAAGACAAGCAGTTCAACTTCATTAAATAAGAGGTGGAATAATTTATAATCTCTCTCTCTCTCTCTCTCTCTCTCTCTCTCTCTCTATATATATATATATATATAAAACATAAACTTTAAAATTTTTGGTTTTATATTTTGATTAGACACAAATGTCCCTTAACTTGGTCACAAATTTTAACTAAATAACTTGGTTATTTGGTAATTAAATATTCACATTCATAACATATAAATACACTAACCTATTTATGAACCACATAATTATCTAATTAATTTACGATAATATTTTAATTAACTTGTATAAATAATAATGTATTTTCATATACTAATGCATTCAATTACTCCTCACATGATCTTCTGTTGGCTTTATATATGTTGATCTCACTCCCTTATTTTGAATTATACTAGAAAATGCATCTTATTAGTTCCGTATCATGAAAATTAAGTATGTTTAAAATAAAATAAAAAAAGTTATTCACGAATATATATATATATATATATATATATATATCAACAAAAATTATTGTATTACATATAATTATAATAATTTTTACATGTTTCTAAATTTCTAAATGTGAGTTTTTAAAATAAAAGAATAAATAGGTACCAAAATATAAATGTCAATCTTTTTAAATTTTAAAATAGTTATGCACTATTTTTTAAAGAAGGATAAAAAAATATAAAGCTTTTAACCAAGAAAATATGAAGGTTTAGTGAAAGATTTAAAATATTCAAAAAATAAAACAATCAAAATGAAATATATGAAATTAAATATGCATTAAAAAAAGAACTTACCATTTAATATACCACAATTAATACAATAACAATATAGTTAAATTCTAATATTCTAATTAATACAGCAAATATATTACCGAAATTCAAGAGTAATTAAAAAAATCAATAACCTTAATTAAATATGTTAATTCAAATAATGATAATTAGTTTATCATTTATCTTTCCCAACAAATATACACAAAAAAACTTTTTACACAAAATCCACCGATATATATTAACCAGTCCAAAATAAGTCTATTTATATAATCTAATAAATAGCTCATAAAACTCGCATGTGCATTTACAGGCACAGGATCTAGTGAGCACAAAGAGCTTAATCGCAATTTCCTAGTCTGAACGCAAACTAAGAATTTGGAAATCCCATAATGGTTTCTAATGGAATCTAATCACGAAAAATTTCTTAATTTTCTAAGTAGCTTAATAGTTTAGGATCATATTCTTACTTTTTGGTCCTCCTTTTCTTGGAAGGAACTATAAACTAAGTATAGCAACTATATATATATATAGATATATGTAGGGATTCAACAACACAAAGGTTGTTGCAGCAAGCACAGGCATATCTTTTTCCGAAAAAAGGATACGTAAAGATGATGAGTTTCAACATTAGGTAGAATCAGATTCCAGGGGTGCTTAAAAAGTCCAATTTGCTATCAATTCTGAATTGGAAGAATCTCCTGCTATGTTTATGGAACCACGACCCTGCCAAATAGAAGCTCTTACAAGATTTTTCACTAAGTTCTAGGCCTCTAAGAAAGTGAACCTCCCTAATCAATCAAAATAAGAACATTAGGTCCATCATTTGTGACATTGCCATGAAAAGTACCACAATTGCATTCGATATCTGTCCGTCAATGCTCAATTGCTCAAATCACAGAAACCCTAGAATAATAATCAAAGAACAAGGAAGTACAATATAAAAGTTCATTGCAATACTCACATCAACTTGCGATAAAAATACTGCTGTAATCTTTGTATATATACTGAAGGAAATTCCGTCAAAAATTATGTACAACCTTTCACAAAGGCTTTATCAGGATTTATTATTTAAGATACAAGACAGATGTAATTCACTAAAGAGGAGAATATAATAAAACTGAATAAGCATTGGGTTTGGAAACTGGTGGCATAATAAAATTCTAAACATCACGAAACCAGTTCTAAATTTTTGGCACTAAATAGTAGGTATTGTGTACCAAAAACCCATCAAGTCTCGAACAATCCAGGAGGCGTTGCCTCTATGGTTACCATGGTTTCTTATAAAACATTTCTAGTGACGGAAAGTCCTGACCATCTGGTCAATCTGTCGCCGACAAAGCGGACAATTTGTCAAATGCGAAGAGCAAGCTGTACAACAGCACATATGACCACAACTGCATAATAGCCATCAAGACATTACTTCAATTAGAATTCGGAGGAGATGAGAAATATTCAAAGCCAAAACTAAAGTTGTGTCTCTCTATCATCAACATCATATAAACTTTTTCAAAACTTTATTTATTGGGACACTGACCATTTGGTTCATTTTTTATTTTTTTTTTGGGGTTTTGTTCTTTTTTTTATTTCTTTCTGGGGTGCTTTTTCAGAAAAAAAAAAATCCCTTAATTGGGACAAATGGTGGGTTGGGGAATCTCTACTAACAACCACAAAATTTAAAAAGGGGGCAAGAGAGGGAGAAGATGTCTTATCAAGGTCTAGAAAAACAAAAGTTTGGCAAAGCTAATAATAGCACAATGGGTGCAAGTTATCAACTTTTCCATCTAAATTATTATTGAAGTCCATTCGAGAGAATGGTCTTAAATATGTCCATGTAACACCAAAGAATTTTCCTATTCTGATACAATTTTTTTTATTTTTCCATTTTCTGGCAGAAACTGTGATAGAATTTCGTATATATAATATGTTACACCAACTGTTTCTAGTTCTACTCATAAAGCTATTAGGTCTTTTCCCCAAGAAACTATTAATTAAACGGGGGCATATAAATGAAGAAGAAATAGATACAAAGAATTATAAAACGAAGAAGAAGAAAAATGAAGAGAACTGTAAAGAGAGTGCGTATCTAATAACTTTATGCTAAAATCAAAGAAAAAAGTTGATAGGAGCTTACGGGACAAATACAGAATTATACTTCTGCTCTAAGCATATTACACATAGATCTGGCATCAGTATGTCCTTTTTAGTGCCATCCAATCCATTATCAGACTTATCATCAGAAGCTGTAAATGAGGCAAAAGGACCAAAAATCCTTTGTGAGATCTATAAAAAGAAACACAAATAACCGAAGACAGAAGATAAGCAAACTACCTTCATTATCTGATCCTTGTCTTTTAGCTGCAGCATCGAGAACCCTGCATCGCAAAAGCAATTTTTTAATTCAGAGTAATAACAGTGACAGGAACTTTGTTCTTCCTACTAGCAGATTCAATCTAATTGAATTTGAGTATCTTTTTTTTCATAATTCTAACTGTATTAGCCAAACAACACTGATAAAGCAATATTACCTTTTCCGCAATTCCCAATGACGTTTTCTTTCCATGATATATTGAATACCATGCTTGGCAATCAGAAAAACACCAAATACAGTGAACCCCAGAGAAGCATATTTATACAACCTGTCGGTAAAATTTATGCAAATCTAAATAGAAAGAATAGATAAAAGGTACAAACTTGTACATGCATGCATTGAGCCTATATTAAAGAGAAACCTCGCCCATTTTCCGAGATTAGCAATGAGCTGATCAATAGTTTTGGGAGAGACATAAAATGGGCCTTTGTGGGGTCGCTGAATACGGATTGTTCCGATATCATCTTTAACAGCCTGAAAGAGATAAGATCACTAGGTTCATTACAGGAGGGAAACTAACATGTGACAGATGCTTAAAGATGATTCACTTATAACTGTCAGATATGAATATTATAAATATTTACTATCAAAACTCATCGACTTTCTTGAGAATTTCAATCATCTAGCTTAGTCAAATATACTCAGATTTAAAAAAGCAGAAGATTTTTAAAATTAAATTAAATTTTTAAAAAATAAAATAAAATAAATAGAGAGAGATTTCACTCAAAGATGAAATACCTCACCAACAACTGTCAATGGAGTACCGGTGGGAAGAACTCGTTCAATTCTCTTAACGCCAAGCATCTACAAAACAATTTAATAAGGTTTATCTGATTTAAGCACATAATTGCCACTCCTGTGTGAGCTAGTTTGAACATCATAGTATATATCAAAAGCACAACAGACCTTAAGACCTTGGAGATAATCTAATGTTCCCCGTACAAGCGATCGCCCCGACTCCTCAAACACTTCACTTCCAACTGTTAATACCAACCCTGAGGCCCTTCGGGCCCCAACCACAAATACACGACTAGTTCCATCATCCTGAAACGAAGGAAGCATAAATGAACAAAGCCTCTAAATACTAGTTTATGAAAAAGTAAGAAATAAATACGCTATGGTTTGGCAGACCAATCAGAGGGTAGATTAGGGAAACCATATCTTACCAAGTACCATGGAACCTCTTTGCACATGGATAGCATCATAGCAGAATCCTGTATCCAGGAACCGGCATCATTGTGTTTCAAGAAGTGTTGCTCTGCCTGGAAAAGATATCAGAAAGGATGTAAAAATGCCACTTATGACAAACAAATAGGGGAAGGAAAAGAGAAAGCTGTGCCATTAAAAAGTCCATTTACCGTCTCCTCAACAATTACACCTCGCAATCCACTATATTCACACTTGATCGGTGCGTCTGAACCAACTCTTCCAGATATAGTCACAACCAAAGGCAATACTTTGCATGCGGTATCTAGTAATTTTGCTGAAAGGAAAAAAGAATACCAACCTCATCTTAGCTGTAACTTAATGAAGATAATTTCATTGTTGATAAACTTGATAAATAACCATCCACCACTACGTCAGAGGCTTAGACAATAAATACTAATACTTATGACTTCTGACCAACTAAAATGCTTCATGTCAAAGAAATGTAATGAAAGTGAAACAAGTTTCTCTTCCCCAATACTTTTTATTATGCTTGCATTTCCTTGGGGAAAAACTTCCACCCCTCCAACAAAATGAAGTACGGTGTACAGATGTTATATAACACACACACACATATATAGTCAAAAAGACGATTGATCCCTTATCATGAAAGGGAAAACCAGCTAACTTCCCTTCTTTAGTCCGTCCACGTGGCTGGCTCGGGTAGTTACCTGCACTCCTTATTTATAAAGGTCAGGGTCTCCTGGGACCCCAGAATTTGTATGCAAGATAAGCCCTAGAATTTCATTTCTTTTGAGAGTGCACTCAATGCTTGGTGGCAACCTTCCATGTTGGAGATAATTTATGAAGAGGGCTCACCAATCTTCATCTTCTACTCTTGCACTGTTTTCAGGTTCAACATTCAGGATTTTGAAGTTTTTATCCCTCTAAAATTGCCTGAATATCTAGGGCTCGTCTTTTTGACTATATATATATATAGTCTCCAGGCATCATTTCAACTACCAAAATACTCCCTCCATTTACAAAAACAGTCCCAATTGTAAAATTTACAATCTTTATGGATGCTTATCCTAGTTTAACACTAAATATGAGGAGAATTAGTTATTATTGGGGCTTTGATGGCATAACAATGTCATTGTGATGCAAAAACTTGAGGACACTCTGTTATTTTATGCAATCACCTTATCACCAATAAAAATGGAACATTTTTTGACGAACAAAAAATTTATTGCACATAGGACTCCTTTAAAAAAATCAGTCTTGAATATTTCCAAGTTTAATCTTCTAGTTAATGACCTTATTTTAAGATAAATACTCGGAAATTAACTATACGCTGAGCTTACCCAGATCTTTCAACTGATCGACGCGGGTGACAGTTCTGAGAGCTTCTGCATCCCTAAACCATCAAAATCGAAGATATGAATTTAACACTAGAACCAAATCAACCCAGGTGAAATTCAAGGCATGGGGGGAGCAAATTACTAAATTACTACCTTCCACTGCTTCTTCCAAGAAGATAAAGAGCTGCGCCACTCAAACAACAGCTGACTCCGCCCCAAGGAACCACCATGTTTACCAGCTCCAAATTAAAAAGTTAAAGCAAACCAAGAAGATAAAAAAAAAAAAAACTAACATTTACACAATGCTGCAAAATTAGACATTAAATGAAACTGTTTGGTGTAAAAATGAAGTCTTTGGAGAGTTTCGAAATTGTAAATGAGATGGAAGGACAAAATAGGATGAAGAATGATTAGGGTTTCGTGAGCGTGATTGAGAATGAAGGAATTTGTAGGAAGAGAAGGATGGAGGGAATACTGGGGAACTTGAAGGCGAAATCGAGCATACAACTTTATTATCAGAACTTAATGGTGACAGCTAAGCAAACGATTGCAGGCCGAGCAATCCTCCTCCTTGAACCCGATCGACCTGTACTAAAATGTGCACAACGATAGGGTTCAAACCGCAAACATAATATTTACAAAATAAATATCAATATTAACACTTCTTAATTCTTATTGTGGTGTTTTATTATTTTCCATATTTATTAATGTCGAAAGTATTTTTCAATCTTTATTTTTCTTGTGCGAACGAAACTTTCTTATTTTTATAAAATTTTAAATTTATTAAATAATCTATAATAAATTTATTATTATATAAGTAAAATTTTCAAATAATAATATTATATTAATCTTTTAAATTTTGTTATTGCATTGTAAAATTGAAGATATAGGTTATGAAACTATTTTATAATAAAATTCTTAAAGTAAGATAATTTATTGGAGATTTATATTATTTTTGATATTTATATTATTGCAATAGTACATATTTAATGACTAAATATATTAATATATTTTGAGTATTCAGTGATGTTATAAAACTCTCCGAATGTTATAAAATAATTTTATATTTAAATGAAAAATTAATATTTTAAAATAAATTCAAATTTAATTCATTTTTAATTTAATGGTTCGATAAAAACATTCGTCTCATTTGAGCTATTTCACATTTTTTTTTTAAATTTATTTTATTATCAAATACCCCTTTCATATGGATCGAAAGTCATTATATTTTATTCCAAAATCTATACCCCATATTGAAATAATTTTTTTGTGATTTTTATTTTTATTTATTTCTTATAATTGAAAATATGACTTTTGTGAATTAGTTGAAATTTAACTTAAGTGTTTATATGTATAAATAAAATAATTCTACAATAAAGGATAATGTAATGACAATTTTTTTTTCAAGAGATAAAATTTGTTAATATATATTTAACAAAAAGAAATTAATATATATTTAGTAAAAATTAAAATATGTTTATATATATAATTTATTTAAATAATTTATTTATAATTAAATGTAATTTTTAAATTTTATAAAAATATGAAATTATTTTAATTATATTGAGACTGATAAAGTATCCCTTCTTCATTGATTTCTCTTTATATTTCTGTATTCATGCTTATCAAGAATAAAAAATTAAGGCATCGAGCCTGGATTCGTAACTATGAATCATTAACGACACCTTGGCCAACTCGCTCGTAAGAGTTGAGCCTAAAACCCAAAACCCCAAATATCAAAGCCTCATTTCTCTGTTCCCGTGTTCATTTTCATAGACATCCATGGCGTCTTTAGCATTCAGAAACCCTAATCCGAGACGATTGATTACACTATCCCCGCACCTGTACTCGTCTTGTCGAGGATCCATCATATCCTCCTCTAATTTCTCCCTCCCTGAATCGATCTCTGGAAATGATACTCCTACCTCTATTAGCCCATGGTGGAGATCCATGGCCACCTTCACCCGCACGTAAGTTTAAAACCCTAACACGCACTCACACACCAGCACACGCACATAAATGTATACGCATATATGGTCATATTATATATATATTGAGTTATTGAGTGTATGCTAGTACTCCAATCCAAAAAGTTTCGAACTTTAAGGATGTGTTTTTTCGTTGTAGAGGTTTGCCCCTAAATGGAGTTAAGGTTAGTTGTGTATTGTTAATATTGACCAAATGCTAGTAATCATGTCCCACAAAAAGAGTCCCATTGGAATAAAGTTCAAACTCTAAGTATGTGCTGTTTTGTAAATGCTCTACACTTGAATAGAGTTGGTGTTTAGTCAGTAATGGTGGCATGCTAGTGAAATGGGAATGTACTGTGTCATTTAATATTATCATCAAGAAAATGGAACTCTTTTTGTGGAACTTTTTATTTATTTATTTCTTTTGGGAAATGGGATTCCTTTTGTGGAACGAGGAAGGAGTAATAATTTTGCATCGAAAAAAATAAAATGCAATAAGTTGATGTGAAGCTCATGATTTAATGAGTTACTGTTTGTGCCATCTTTGAATTGCTTATTTATTGAATCTGAGGCCTAAATTGAAACTTTCTCTATCTAAGAAATGCAAATGTTCGTGATGCTTGGTAAGTAGTAGCTTAAACAAACTGGCTTTGCTGAATGATGTGAAAGATAATATCCAATAAATTGGGGAACGGTAATTCATGAGGAGAGCGTACTTGTTTTGTGCTATAGGTTAAAAGTTTTGTAAGCATCTATTCATATGGTGGATTGATACTCTTGCACTTTGTCCACATTTGGGTGTGTATTTGCTTTCGAATTATCAAATTCTGCATCAGGAAAGTTCTGTATATCTTTGTACAGTAAACTTGATGTTTAGATATGATTTATTGATGTTAAAGAGTTATAATGCTTGGAGGAAACTAAGCAGATATAATGAAAGCGAGTTACACTAAACACTTGATTGATGGAATATGTATTTAAAAGGTGGCTGCACATCATAAATATTTGTGCATAATGAATACAAGGGAATATTAAGATTTTCAATGAATATTTGACATATTTATTTATAAGTTCAAATAATCATATTATCGGTACTTCTTTTTTTATTTATAAAATGTTGTACTTGTATTTGCGATTCTTAGCTGGATTGTTTCTAGATCTTACATATAATTAGGATGTTTTGTTTTTGTTCATACGTGGTTGAAGAAAGTCAGATGTTACAAGGGAAAGAGAACATAATGGAAAGTTCCTTTGTGTTCGTCAATTTTTCCATGTGAAGCGTAATGGTTGCATTGCCCTTTGGATAGCCGAATTGGCTCCTGATTTGGTTTGTGCTATATACTGGTTAGAGGAAGTCTCTCCTAGTGTTTTTTCCTTCCATTGTAAGATGCTTGGGCTTGAAAATTTAAGTCTGTTTTTGGATTGTTTCACAAAAAATAAGGAAAATGGAGTCGTAGTTGGAACTTGAATGTCTTAACTGATTGATATTTTGTTGCTTGCAGAAAACCCCATGTTAATGTCGGAACTATTGGGCATGTTGATCACGGAAAGACAACCCTAACGGCTGCAATCACAAGGGTTTGGACCTGTTATTTGATCTCTCCTGTCTTTTTTCTTGTATTATTTACTCTGTGATTATTTAATCTGAATACTTAAAAGGCTAAACTATTTTAACATGTCTCGGAAATTGAAAATGTGTACTTTCAGTTATGCAGTCTCTAAGATGCTTATGTGCCTTTTCTAGGTTCTTGCTGAAGAAGGAAAGGCCAAAGCTATTGCCTTCGATGAAATCGACAAAGCCCCTGAAGAGAAAAAGAGAGGAATCACTATTGCAACAGTTGGATCATTCATTTCTTGCTTAATTCCCTGTGTTAACTATGTTTTGCTAATTTTGGAGGAAGCCAAAGTATTTATTGTACTGTTATTGTGTTGCAGGCCCATGTGGAATATGAGACTGCCAAGCGGCATTATGCTCATGTAGATTGTCCAGGACATGCTGATTATGTGAAAGTAAGCCATATCCATAAAAGCTTATTAGAAGAAAATAATTCAATATTATCAAGTAATAAATCCTTGGAATATTACCATGTTGAATTCTTACCTTGTGACGGATTTGTTTGATTTGCAGAATATGATCACTGGAGCTGCTCAAATGGATGGTGGTATTCTTGTTGTTTCTGCCCCCGATGGACCTATGCCCCAGACAAAGGAACATATTTTGCTTGCACGCCAGGTTGGTAGCTATTTTTAAGAGCTTTGTAAAGCAAGTTTAACCTGCCACATGTCGTTAGTTGCACTTATGAGCACGGGGTTCTTTTCTCTTGCATTACACAGGTAGGTGTACCTTCACTTGTGTGTTTCCTGAATAAAGTTGATGCTGTTGATGATCCAGAGCTACTAGAACTTGTGGAAATGGAGCTCCGAGGCATTCTTGTTCTCCTAACTTCTTTTTTTTCAGTTGTTTCTTTTATTATGTATTTGAGTTCTATGTGTTTCGGCACACACGTCACATGTCGAGGAATTGATTGGATGTTATATTAACTACAGTTGTAAGAGTTGACATAAGCTTTATGTTTCTGGCAGAGCTTCTAAGCTTTTACAAGTTCCCTGGGGATGATATTCCTATCATCCGAGGTTCAGCGTTGTCAGCTTTACAGGGCACAAATGAAGAAATTGGAAAACAAGCTATTTTAAAGTTGATGGATGCTGTAGATTCATACATTCCTGACCCTGTTCGGCAACTTGACAAACCTTTCTTGATGCCTATAGAAGATGTCCACTCTATTCAGGTAAATTGACATGCAATTACCATCATCTATCTAACCCACCAAAAATTATATGTGTTAAAAAGATAAAAAAGAAATCGAACAACCAACATGGTGTTTAACACAGTGTTGTTTCGTCGAAGTGCATAAATGAGTATCTTTTTATTATTTTTTAAAATTTTTAATTGCATAAACTAGTATCTAAGGGTCATGAGAAAAAAAAATGAAAAAATACCACTGTTATCATCATCACACTGAATGCTTTTATTTCTCATTTCACCTACTTAAGAATAATGATTTGTATTATTTGGTATGAAAGGGTTGAATTTTTCTGGGTTTTATTTAGTGAAGCAATTATTTGTGTTGAGTGTCTATTCTTTCTTTTTTTTTTTTTCTTGCTGAACTGTATTTTCAATCTCTATATGAACAATATATTTTTTCCCCTGGGAAACTATGATATTACTTGAAGAAAAATGCTTTTACCCAAGCATATTAGCATAATATTCATATTACATTATCTATGTTCTGAAGGGACGTGGAACTGTTGCCACTGGTCGTGTTGAACAAGGAACAATCAAAGTTGGGGAGGATGTTGAGATAATGGGGTTGGCTCAGGTGAGTTTCTGGTTCATGTTAAGTTAATTACTTTTAGAAGCATGATTTGGCATTGCTTAAGATAATTGACTTTAACATTGATCGCTGTTGCAGGGTAGTATAAAATCTACTGTGACTGGTGTTGAGATGTTCAAGAAAATATTGGATCGTGGAGAAGTAATTGACCGAACTGAACTCTTTTAGCTTTAAGGTTTTCTGTACATCAGTGATAACAAGTTCTTATATTTTACCAGGCCGGCGACAATGTGGGCCTTCTTTTGCGTGGGTTGAAAAGAGATGATATACGAAGAGGACAGGTAAGGAGCACCATTCTGGTGACATTGAATTTATATATTTGAACCTACAACTGGATGTTTAGTTGAGCTCATCTTGTAATTAGTTAGTCACCTGCTTTTATAGATTTTAAATAACAGAATGGAAGCAAAAGCATTGTCAGTTTGTAGTTTTAGTTTCTTTTTTCAATAAGTACCAAATTATCAACCAATATATTTAGGCTTTGGATTTTTGTTTCCTATTTTGCTAAACCATATTATCTTCTAGATAAATCTTTTATTGTTATTAACTCATAAATTGGATCTATAAGAATGTGTCTTCACTAACTGCTGCTCTGTTATTATTCAATAGGTGATTGCAAAGCCTGGCACCTTGAAAACTTACAAAAGGTTTGAAGCTGAAATATACGTGCTTACAAAGGATGAAGGTGGCCGGCATACTGCCTTTTTCTCCAACTACAGGCCACAGTTTTACATGAGAACCGCAGATATTACTGGTAAAGTGGAATTGCCTGAGGATGTCAAGATGGTTATGCCTGGGGACAATGTGACTGCTATTTTTGAGCTCATCTATCCGGTTCCTCTCGATGCAGGTGTGTTTAGACATCATTCTCAAGGGGGGGGGTTGTAAATACTTTTAATTGCATCCTTCAATTTCTTGGCACGAAAACATACGCATATGAGTCCATGAATCTTTTTGTTTTTCACGGCTTTTGAAATGGCATTGCATTATTTTAAACATGAGGATGTTAATCTTAACCCTAAATGTTTGACGGGTCTCACTTTGGATTTACTCGGTAAGTTTAACATGTTGCTGAATGTGTTTCTTGCTTTCTGACAGGACAAAGATTTGCCTTGAGGGAAGGAGGTAGGACCGTTGGAGCTGGTGTAGTTTCCAAAGTGCTGAGCTAATAAGATGTAGTGGCATTATTGAATCTTTTAGGTATTTACCGTCTGTTTGTTCACGAAACAGAATAGGAAATGCGAGTAACATGCGTTGAAATTAGTTTCATTTGTAACTGTATGAGTTTTCATTAACGTAATAATTGTTCGTCTCCTTTCTGAGGAGTGTCAAGTAGTTGAAATTCAATATGCAGGAAAAGGAACTCAATCCATATATATATATCTATATATATTGTCCGTAAATACAAATATCATTGAGTATGGTTCTAATGGAGTTTTTAACTTCACGTTGTCTGAGAAGCTTTTTTGAAACTTTTCCGGTCATTTCGATAGATGGTGATGGAATTATTAGAGCCTATGTTGATTTTCTAAGGCCAGGGTGTAACTACTGAATTCTACCATGTTGGAACTCAACGGAACAAGTTATAGTGATCCTGCTACTATGAAGGAATTTGCTACGCTAGACGGTCTCAATTTGTTGAAATCAGAATCCGACCATCCCCATTGTTGTTTCCCTCCTCGTAGCAACATTCTTCTTTTCTGTTAAAGAAACAACGTTGGCTCTAATTTTTCAAAGCGTTTAGTGGTCACTTACATTTATGACTATGTATCAATATTTTATAATTCTCTTGTACTAATGTATATCTAGAAAACTTTAGAATTACTTGAAATAATATATATATATATATACACACACACATACGGTGATGGTTTCTAACCTTAATAATTAACCGTTTGATAAAAATCGATCATCTATTGGCCCTTATGAAAGTCAAAACTTATAAAGAAATGACCTTTTTATTTGGTCAAATTGTCCAAAAAAGTTCAATAAATTTTCTTTATTAATATGAAAGAAATTTGATTGTGGCACGTCTCGTGCAAAATTATATTTCAAGTATTTTGAAAATATTTTGGTTGACATAGAGACATATATAATAGATGACATTTAGAATGAGGAGGCTAGGAAACCATATGTATGTATATATATATATTTGGGGTGCGTTTCATAATGAAATGTTCGAAAATAAAATTAATATTACGAACCTACATATTTTTATGTATCATTTTTGGACATTATAAGGAAGTTTAGATGTAATGACGAGGATAAGCGGTATAATTGCCAACTTTGTAGTAATTATTTCCTATTGTTCGTTCCTTACTAATAACTTATTTGTTCCATATTAATATATTCAACTAGATTTGTAAATTATAAAATTCAAAATTAAATTAAGATAATATCATTTTTAAGTGTAATTGTGACACCCCCAAAGCTGGGCATCCACACCCCGACTTGGGTTACCAATTTATTATTAAATCCATGTCTTACAAATACACAAGTCATAAGTGATATAGGCGAAAATACAAATAAATATTTTACAGCTCTCTCTACACATCTTATTCAAATACTACGCAGCGGAAACTCTAAACATCTAGACCTCTAGTTCACTCCCTCCAATAACCCCGCTATCAGTTATCTGCACCTGAAAGGAATATGAAACAAAGGAGTGAG
>JAUMHB010065160.1:0-14027 GCA_032359685.1 Pittosporum tobira | reverse complement strand
GCGACAATTATGTGTATATAATAAATTATCACACATATATTAATACCGACATAATTTACCGACAAATCATTCACAGCGTTAGACCAATAATTCAATTTAGCAAATATTATTTTTCAGAATTTGTGCTCAATCTGATATTGTGTTAAGATTGTTAGAACATTTGTTGTAACCCCGCTTTGAAAATAGCACAATAATTCTGATAAATAATATCCACTTGAATCGAGTGATGCTCACTCTTTCCTTAAGACAATATTCGTCCCTTATATACTGCATAAAGTTGACAGCGAATTGCCTCTCAAGATAAGACATGTCAGGAACTTAATCCTCATTAAATATTAAGTGCAAAATTAATATTTAATCAAAATCATAATGAGAAAAAGAAGAAATTAAAAATATTAAATATTTCAAGTACTAGAAATATTTAAAAGAGTGAATCCACTCATATGTGAAATATGAGTTACTTGGATTGATCTTTTTAGAATAAGGTCCTTAGCCTTTTATAGGCTTTACACATCCCTTTGAAGAGACATGAATGAATAAATATATCTACTCTATACATGAATAGACACATTCACTCTATATTAACAACTATTCATTGCACCTTTTAACTCAATGGGATGTCTTATTTCATTGAACAGATACATCTTTTCATTACAAAAATGTACAATAAATATATTAACATATTTTACTAATTTTAAATTATTGATGATTTTGAAAATCACCAACAACTCACATAAATCAGGACAAAGGAACTTGCGGGCCATAACTAATTAATTTTTTGCCTTCCCATGATTGATCAAGCAAGGTTTCACAGATTTTTCACATATTTGTCTCTCCTAAATTATATAAGTGATGTGATATCACGTCAGTGTAATGACCATCGTACTGAATATTAATTAACTTTTGTGTATGACTCAAGATGAGTTGTGCGTAATCTATAGCTTAATTATTAATACATGAAACATGATGACAAGTGGCATACACATTCCTGACCACCCTGAAGAAGGGAGTAGATTAGTAGGTGATATTAACAATAAAAAAATAAAATGGAAATAACATGTGTTGGTGCAATAACAATCTCGAATGAGGGTTTAATAGATTGTTATGATAAATTCAATTTTTAAAAATTTTCGATTAACAATTTATAAGATCAATAGATGAAGGATGGATAAACAATATATGCAATAAATAAAAAGTAAAGAACGAGATTACCAAGCATGCACAACACATGGATTTAACCTAGTTCGTAGTTAATTTCCTACGTTCAGTCCCCAAGCCCCCTCTCTGGACTTGAGATTCTTAATAATCCACTATTCTTAGCTCATTTTCGGTGGGGAAACATTCAATTTACATTTTAAGTGATCTCGTTTGCAATTCTATCTTGGACAAAAGAATCCCTTCTCTTTCCTCAAGAACAAACCGAGACCCTTTCGGTAGATCCTTTTCCGATTTACAAAAAGGAAATCAAATGGTTTCTATCTAAGAAGAGTACATCAATAAAATATGGTATGAATAACTCTTTAATATATTGGATACAAGCCTTGAATGTAAATATCTCAAAAAGAAATATGTATGAATAGGTTGAGAGGAGAGATATCAAGATATGGCTTAAAAATATGTTCAATCATTGTGAAATGATTGACTTTATATAGTGTAGGATAAAATTAATTTTTGTGAGTGAAATCAGATTTCAACGGACATAAAATCTCTGTATTTTTGAAAAATGTACATTTAACAGTCCTGAATAAAAGATTTTCAAAAGGAGCCCAAACCTAGCCCGAACTTGGCTTGACTCGATCCTAGCTTGACTTAGACTGAAAGTTTGAGAAAAATGAGCCAAGTTTTTCATGATAATTTGCAAAAATATTTTTCCAATTTAATTTTATTTTCACAAAATTAATTTTTTCTTTAAAAGCTTAATTTTAATTAATTTGTTTTTAGGCTTGTATCCAAAATCATCATAGAATTATTCACTTATATGAAAATCTTATGAGAAAGACTAAGTCCTAACTCTAGAGTTCTTTGATCTTGTACGCCCATTTTCTTGAATCCACGAAGTGCATGATCATTGAATTTCTTGCATTGATAAATGTGTTGCGAGCAATCTTGTATCTCAAGCATCGTTGAATTTCTCGTATCAATTTGTGTTTCATGCACTATTAAATTCTTGTGATCAATTTGTCTCATACATGTTGTATCATAGATAAATCTTGAGACATCTTACAATTTCATTCGCACTTGGTTGTTATAATCAAATTTTGATTTAATTTTGGGATATCCCCACAACATGATATAACAAAACATATCAAATTAAACAACGGCTATGTTCGTTTGCAAGGATTATTTTAAGGGGATTATAATCCTTGTGATTATAATTCCATTATATATAGATGTCTAATAAGCTAAAAGTATGGAATTAAGGACATTTTTCCATCTTTGATGTATACAGACGAATGTGTCAGGGAGAAATAGCATCAGACAATGGAGGGAAACTAGATTGAAAAAATGTTCTAAAGGGTTAATACTATAATGTAATCTATCAGACGACTCGATGATGTCATAATGTTTCTTTATCAAGAATACATTTCATCAATAAAATTATCTCAAAGACTGGTTCCACCCGAAAACGATTCGTGAGATATAGTAGACAAATTAGATTAGATAACCTGGCGCGTGCTCATGCAACAGATAAACACTCCTGGATTTGTTCCTGTGACCATAGTGTGTTCCTCAGTAGTTTCGCATGGTTGGCGGTCTGTAGTGTGATCCAACAGTGTAATCCTCCTTGGCCGGGCTGTAGGGAGTCACCCCTGCGACCTGCTTCTCATTTTATGAACTGAAAGAAAGAATAAATAAACAATTTAACTAATAGTAACATCGATTTATAATCCAGATCTTGGGATATTAATGAGTAAAATTTGAAATCAACAGAAGCCGGCTACAAATTCCCTTCCAAACAGTATGAAATGTTCATAATCTATAAAATTTCTTGATAATTCATGGCACCTATAAAGCTGGCCTTGGTGTACAAAGCAAGTGCCCATCTCAATTTTCTTACACAAAAAATAATATTTGTTCCCAGACTTTAAAATCATGAAAGTGCTACAAGTTTTAGTACTTGCGTTGTTCCTCAGTTTGAAATGGATACATGCAAGCACCAGTAACTTAAAGGTAACATGCATTGTTTGTGTGTGCTTTTGTGCGTTTATGGTTGTGTACTTGTGCGTTTATTTCATTTGTTTTGTATCTAAGCAAATGCTTATGGGGGCTAATTTGGTTCATTTCTACCATATTTTGCAGCATTACATAGTCTATATGGGAGATCATGCATATCCTGATTCAGAGTCGGTTATCAAAGCTAATTATGGGTTTCTTGCTTCAATTATTGGAAGGCAAGTAACTATATAACAAACTAGGTTTCACGATATATAATTCTAAGTTCCTGTTTAAGCTAAAATTTACACTCCCTCCATTGGCCCCGGGGGGGTGGGGTTGGGTAGAGAGAGAGGGGAAAGGGATTAAGAGGGAGACTCTTTTTAACTTCCACTGTATGCTATTTTTTGGGGACTAAAGGACTATATGATAAACCAAAAGATGACTATAATTATCATGCACGTAATAACCGTCTCTTAAACTATAGACTATTCTTTTCAGTTATTTTCCAGTGTCAAAAAAGCACGGGAAGCATCGGTTCAGCATTATACGAAGAGGTTTCTCTGCTATCCTTATGCCAGATTAAGCTCAAAAGCTTGCAGGTTTGCTTCAATCCAGGCAAATGAGAATTTCATAATAGTATATTTTAAGCAGATTTACCAGGCTACTTTGTATTTACCTGGTGAGATACCTGAGTAGATTGAGCGTTTTCCAACATCACTAAAATCCAATTTCTACAGTTCCCCAGTAACAGTTTTTCTTCTTTTTCTTTATCAGCCAAGTAATTCTTTCTATTCTTGAAGTCTGCAAACAAAATTATAAAAAAAAAATGCACCCATGAGCAAAAGAAAAAAATGATAGCATCCAATCATAAAGCACCTCCATATACAACACAGCATCATAGTGTTAAATGACTAAACATATCGCCACTATGCAAATTACAAAATAATAAAAAGTCAAAGTGTTTTGAGATATGTGTGGCTTCCCAACACGCATGCAGAAGTAACATTGGTGTATGCAACTATCACAACTCAAATATGATTAGAAGTATACGAGGATCAAGGAAATATAGAAGAATATCGACCAAGAGACGCAGCAATTTAGACTGGTTCAACAAATCTCTTGCACAACTCTACATTGATAGCCAATTTCCCTAAACTATAAGAACTTCTAGTACAACAGACCACATCCATAATGAAATCCATCTCAACTAAATAAGAAACTGAACTTTAAGAACTAACCCCGTACAGATTCAGATGCATTTTATGTCAAACCCATAACGAAATTTATAGTTACAGGACTCCCAACTACAGATGCCAGACAAGGAAAATATTAAGCATTTCAAAATTTTAACTATTCTAACCTTAGTCATGTATATTCTTGTGCTAAGATGAACAAGGTGCACACAACGAATTCATGGACATTTCTCGGAATAGGTTCTCTTCAACAGTACAATCAACTGCCAATGTACTCAAAAGTCTGACAATATAGTTGGAGTCATCGACATGGGTAATGGTTTCAATTAATTCTTTTATATTGTAAAACAATCTCTAAATTATTTTTCACCCTTATGGCCACATTTTTCCAGGTTTATGGCCCGAGTCTGAGAGTTTCAATGATTACGGATTAGGTCCTGTTCCACGAAAATTCAAGGGAGAATGTGCAACTGGGGATAATTTTACATTGTCCAACTGCAACAGGTAGACAAGGTCCTCCCCGCTTGACCGGTAAAAAGGGCGACCACATAGGGGAAGCAAACCGAAAAGCTCAGCTTTGCGGAGTGGTCCAATCTTCAGTACTGCCCCCTTTCTCTATCTATAGAAAAGCCCGCAGGAAGCGCGAAAAGCTAAGTCACTAGTGTCGTGGCAAAGGTTATACCTCAGAAAGTCGGCGAAGCTAAGGTTTCGTATGTGTTACATTCGCTCTTACTCGATTCCTCCATCCACAAAAAAGAGTCCCATTTCTTAAATATTTTTTTTGTTCCACAAAAGGACTTTTATTTTCAACAATGATAGTACAAAATAACACAATGTCCTTAAGCTAAACATCACAATTTCACTATCATGCCACCATCACTGGTTAAGCAATCATTATATTTAGGGGTAAAGATGGGATAAAAATGTATCCTTAAAGTTTGTAATTTTACGAATGGGACTCTTTTTGTCGGACGGTTAGTACCAAAAGACAGAAAAATAACAAGTTATAAAAGCTCACCCAATCTTGTCAGTCTCTCCTCGGTGTGACGTTCTCATGTTACCATTTGAATTGAACCGGTCTTTGTAGGAAAATTATGGGAGCTCGATTCTACTCTAAGGGAATGGAAGCAGAATTGGGGCCTCTTGAATCATCTAATTGTACTTTCTTCCGGTCAGCCAGAGACAGTGACGGACACAGGACTCACACTGCCTCCACAGTGGTTGGCTCAAAGGTTGAGAATGCGAGCTTTCCATCTACAAGGCTTGATTGTCTGGAGAGTGTAGTAATGCTGACTTTCTCTCTGCTTTCAACGGTGCAATTGATGATGGTGTTGATATAATTTCTACTTCATTCTGGTCCCACCGCAACCTATTTACTTCGAGGAAGCAATTTCAATAGGAAGTTTTCACGTCTTTCATAAGGGAATTTTTGTGTCTGAGTCAGCTCGGAACACCGGTCTGCCTGGAACTGCCATTAACGATGCTCCATGGATCCTTATGTTGCATTTAGTTCCCATTTCTTCCGGAAAAGGAATGGAATGAAATTTTACATTGAAAATGAGTGGCGGTTGGAATGAAATGGTTAGTTAGCCATATAATTTAAGTTGAAAATGTGGGAAGGAATGGAATTAATGAAACCCACCTTCTCCAAGAGGAATGAGCATTCACTTCTCATTCTCTCATCCTCTTCATTTTCAAAATTTTTTTTAGGACTAACAAAACATTTCATTCCAACTATCACTCAATTTCAATATAAAATTTCATTCCATTCCTCTTCCTTAAGGAATGGGAACCAAACGCAACATTACTATTGCTGCAAGCTCTATTGACTGTGAGTTTCAATCCAATATTTTTCTTGGAAACTCAAAAATGATAAAAGGTAAGTTTCAATAAATGTTACTCCCTCTCACCAATTGTACCAGTCAAATATATCAAACTCAAGTATGAAGGGAATATTTTAGTTTCATACTTGAGTTTGCAGGGCATCGGTTTGAATCCTCCAAAATTGGAATCAGAGACCTATTACAGATTGATAGCTGGAAGTGATGCAGCTACCTCGGGAATCCCACCCAAAAAAGGTATCTAAAATTGTTGTGTAACTATCTACCACAGAAATATGTCCTTTTACAGTCACAATTAGCTTTGGACCAATTTATCAATTTTTTCACAAATGTCATCTGCTAAAAGCATAAAACTGAAATAAAGGACGATTTTGCAGTATATAATTTAATAATAAAAAATGAGTTCATACCTGAAGCATATGATTCAAGAAGCTCGGTTTTCATGAGTATTCCAGTTCTCGACAAAGTACTCAGATGACCTTTATTCAAGCAATATAATTCCTTGTCGCCTTTCTGCAATTGCTACTATTAGCTATCTGGCTAATTATTCTAATTTTCTCCAATTCTTTAATAGCTTTTGCAAAAATAATACTCTAGATTCCAAGTTTGCAAAGGGGACGATCGTGGTGTTCACAATCAAGACAATTTATGACAAACGCAAAGAGAAAGCCCTTTCTGTAAGACAAGCCGGAGATGCAGGTATTATACTTGTTGATCCCTTAGTAAAAGATGTGGCCTTTCAGTTTGTACTCCAGGGAACTTTAATAGGCCAAGAAGAAGCAGAAGATCCTGTATGCTTATATGGCCAGTGAAAAGTAAGTTTGAGGGCTGAATTGGCATCAATGTGCTTTTTACATAAAATGAGTCACTGTATTCCTTCAATATGGCAACCAATGGAATTGTGTTTTTCTTTCTTTACAGCTTTAGATAATCTAAACGGGGCCTTGCTGTAATTAAAACATAGTAAAATCCCTACCAAGAGTTTACCACTTTATACAGATCACCAGTTCTCTTTAGATTACAATTTTTCCCATAGATTTAACCCATGCAAAGCAAGAAAAATATATATTACAAAGAAAAGTAACAGCAAACCACTTTTAGGGCGTGACCAAATAGAACGAGATGTTGTGCCCGAACTTTTGCAGATCATAAAATTCTTGTTGCACATTCTTTTAGAGTGCCTTACAAAGTTGCATTTATTATATGAGCAAGTGTACTTTTTAGTGCTAACACTAATTCCACATTTAATCGCACGGATGCTCAAATAGTGTGTACTTCTTTTTAAGTATATTGATGTGTTACGTATAACAAAACTTGCTAGCTATGACACCCAATATGTGGAAATAGGGACCATAGAATGTTACAAGGACAATAGATCTGTTTGAGCATAAAGGTAACTATTCGTACCTCTGGGCTCTAGCTGTGTCAACAGCAGCTTGGATAAAGACAAATCCAGACTTCTGAATCCAATTGCCAATGAGTGACAAGCCTTTCCATTGTCATGGCAGCCTGCAAAATCCATCATTAATTCAGCAAGAAACCGAGTAAGATTCCCCAAACAAGCACTAGTTGAGTCACTAACACTGATCTCTCAAAAAATTTCTATTTACCAGTACTTCATTCATGAGCCAACAGCAGGAATTATACACATCAATGATGCAGTTAACCATTTGCCAATATTCAGATAGTTGCTTGACGGTGAAATTTTCTGTTATTAAGTGGTGTCTTTCACGATCAAAATTGTTCATGCATACGGTTCAGCTCGGATCTGCCAATCCAGGTATATATGTTCTCAACAACACAAATTTCTACAACCTTAAAGCCATGTGAAAATTTGTTGATAGTCTTACACAGATTTGTCCCTTCAAACGTTTTTGCCATACCTATTTCTCAGTGACATATTCAAAGTCACCAGTACTCCCCGCAAGAGCATAATCCCCCTTTAAAGTGGTGGAATCTGTTTGAATCCCTGACAACAATTTCTCTCCCTTCAAGCAAAGATATCAACTTTATCACTGTGTGACAGTCACCACAAACTCTAAGATTCTTCACAATCTGGAGTGGACAACCAGGAGGAGTGGCAATTAATCCAAAAGCAATAGCCAGCCTCTCACTGTGTTGAGAAAGAATAACTTCTTTCTGTTCGTCTTCAACATCCTGAAGCACATAATTTGTATCAGGCCGATACCCTGCATCCTTTAGTCGAATACTTAACTCAGCAAGTTTCGAATAAATACGATCTGACAAGGGATGTGAAAGATCTCCAGCCAGGAACGAGTAAGTCTTATTTTTAACCTCAATCCAGCTGTACCCAGCTTCCTTTTTAACTTTTCTCTCATCCATTAGCCTTCGCACTTTTCCTCTCTCCTGCCATTTTCCAGTTGCGGCATATAGATTAGATAGCAAGACATAGGCAGCTGAGTCTTGTGGCTGAATTGAAATGAGTTTTTCTCCGGCCAGTTTCCCTAGCTCTAAATTTAGATGAACACGGCAAGCTGCAAGAAGGGTACGCCACACAGTTGAGCCAGCAGGAAAGGGCATCTCGTTTATGAGAGCCATAGCTTTCTCCAGCAATCCAGCTCGGCTATATAGATCAACCATGCAGGAGTAGTGCTCCATTGTAGGATCAATGTGAAGGTCTTTTACCATCATATCAAAGTATCTTTCACCTTCTTCCACTAATCCAGCATGAGTACAGGCAGTAAGCACCCCAATAAATGTTATATCATCCACTTCCAAGCTATTTTTCTGCATTTCCTCAAAGATTATAAGCGCCTTTTTTCCATAGCCATGTTGTGCATATCCTGAGACCATTGAATTCCATGAGACTAGATCCCTCTCCGTTTGCCTTTTGAAAATTTCATTAGCACTATCAATATTCCCTCTCTTTGCATACAAAGTAACAAGAGCACTGCTTACACATAAAGTGTTACTATGTCCTGATTTTATTGACCTTGCATGTAACTGTTTCCCTTGTTCCACCGTTGCCATGGGAGTAGCACATGCATTGATGACACTAGAGAAGGTATACTCATTTGGCTCTGTCCCCACCTTTGCCAATTGACAGAAAACTCTTACAGCTCCGTTGCTATCTCCTATTTGGGCATACCCAGCTAACATTGCAGACCATGCAACAATGTCCTTCTCTTCAACTAGGTTAAACACTCTCTCAGCGTCATTAATATTTCCAGTCTTAACATAAGCATCTAATAGTGCAGTTCCTACTGAAAGTGAGTTCTCATAATTAGTTTTGATGATATGAGCGTGTAATTGGAAGATAGAAATCGTAGAGTGAGCTGTAAGGATAGTAGAGTATGTAAAATTGTTTGGCCTAATACCTTCCCTGCTCATTTGACAAAACAGATTCACAGCCTTTTCAATTCCACCATTCTTCAAGTACCCGTTGATCATGGCTGTCCATGACACCACATTTTGAACTCCATGCATTGTACAGAATAGTTTGAAGGCGTCATCCATTTCACTAAATTTAGTGTAGGATACCATAAGTGCTGTCCTGATATTTGGATCAGATCCAAACCCGCTCTTCAGAACCCTGGAGTGGAGTTGTCTAGCAAAACCAACTTCTTTAAGGTTAGTGCATAATTTAACAACAGTAGCAAAAATCAATTGGGTCAGCTTTACACCTGCAAGTCTCATCCTATAAAATAGCTCAAGAGCTTCCAAATCAAGCCCATTTGTCACAAAACCTGCTATCATGCCGTTCCAAGAAACTGCATCCTTTTTCTCCATACTGTCAAACACAGCTCTAGCATCACTAACCATCCCTGACTTTGAATACATATTGATCAAAGAATTACCAACATAAGTAGTCAACTCGAACCCATTTTTTATAACCATGGTATGTACTTGAATTCCTTTCTCAACTGCACCATCTTTCGCCAATGCTCCAAAAACAGCAGCAAAAGTAAACGGGTTAGTCTTGATTCCTTCCGTTTGCATTTGGAAGAATAGTTCTGTAGCCCAGTCAAAAAACCCATTCCTAGTGAAACCTGCAAGCAAAGAAGTCCAAGACACGACATTTTTATTAGGCATTTCAGTAAACACTCTGTTCCCATCAACAACATTCTCAGTCTTCATGTACATATCAATCAGAGAAGTTCCGACACTAACATCCACCACAAACCCAGACTTAATACAATGACAATGTACTTGTTTACCAATAATCTGATTAAACAAGCATCCACAGACCTTTAAAATGCAAGAAAGACTAGACCCATCTATGGATAAACCCAAACGGCGAATACCCAAAAAGAGATTCAAAGATTCGATGTTCAGATTGTCCCTTGAGTACTGGAAAAGCAAGTGATTGGTTTCAGAAAGGTCTTTTGGAGGCATTTCATCGAACAGTTGGCCTGCATGGGGAAAACTTTGTCGTTCAAAATGCCTGGTAGTACTTTCGGGGTTCAGGGCAAGACTATTTGACTGATAGAAACATAAGTTGAACCAAATTTGTTGATGAGGAAAGGATTTGAGTCTCCTTAACGAGGGCCTTAAACTCATAGTACTCTTTTTTAAGTTACCGTTGGCAAAGAAACTGTTTGTTTGTTTGGAAAACTGAAAAACAAACAAATTGGCGGGTAAGTATATGATCCGGTCACTGGATTCGGACTCGGGTCGTGGATGCCAATTGTCAAGTAGTTTTTTCTCATTTTTAATGACATTTGAGTTTCTCCTCGTGTCAACAAGTCATGTTGGTATTTTTGAGTTTTGAAGGATTAAAAGGGTCAACCAAATGGTTTTTTCAATAAAGTAGAATTTAAAAACATGATATTTGCTTATCAGTGTTGGAACAAACTTGTTACTGATAACTAATGAATTTTGGTTGTCTAAATAATTTGAAACTTAGTATTTGGTACTATTAGACAACAATTGTAAAATTAATATTCACAGCGTTAATTTTAAAGTAAAAATTAAAAATTTTAAATACTTTCAAAATAATTTATAATATAAAAAGATGAACGATATAGTTCAGCAAGTAACTATTCAAAATTTCAAGTTTGAAAATATAATTCTTCATGGAAGAAAATACTTTTAAAATAAACTATAGTATAAAAAGATACTAGGTTATAAACCCATGTAAAGCATATAATGTAATTTTATATTGTTCATTGAAAAAATATTTTATTAAAAGTTATGTTGGTAATGTTTTTCTTTATTACTTAATTTAAATTAAAATAATAATAATAATCACTAATAAATAAAAAAAGAAAATTTGAAAAATATAGGATCATATTAATTATTTAAATATCAGTTATTACTAAGAAGAATTAAAATAATTTTATTTGACTAATACTATATTTGAATAAATAATTTTAAATAATTTTATAATTAAAATAAATTTGTAATTGAAATTTAAAAGCAACTCAATGTCTAAACAATTAAATAATACTGTTAAATAAAATTATGAAATCTCAAAACTAGATTTTACTAAGTCAATACATCATTACAAACAGTGAGTCCTATTTAGATCTTTTATAATTTCAATTTTCCTATATAGATCTTTCAAATCAAAATTGAGATAAATATAAATTAGAGGTACTAACCATGGAAGAACCGAGATGAACCGTCGTGATTGTCATAAAAAAGATATGAGTTATAAATAATCATTGAAACCTAAAAAAACTAAAACAGGAAAAAAGAAAAACAAACAAACAAACAAAGAGAATATCTACCAAGCAAATGTGTAATAATAGTACAGATAAACCAAAATTTCATTAGGCTAAAGAAATACCATTAAATTCTATAATTTCTAAGCATATAATGCAAATTTGTAATTAAAATTTGACATACTACATACCCAATAACACAGTTCATATAACGGTAATCTGAAATATTTTTATTATACTATTATTATATTTAAATAATTAATAACAAATAAATTATTTTAAAAACTTCCTATAATTGAAATGATTTTGTATTTGAGTTTAAAAGTAACTCAATCTCTAAACAATTAAATAATATTATATGTAAAAATAAGCAATACTTTAAACGTATTTGTTTTGATATAAAAATTATCAAATAGAAACTAATGAGTATATCTTAAAATTTTGAACATAATAAAAAAAATCTAATCAAAATTAGTACGTTAGCTAATCAGCATAAGTTTCTATGTCTGACTTAGCCTTCTCCTCTTTTTCTTGGATCTAATTCATCTCTCTCATATTCAAATACCACAAAAAGTCATACAGATAGTTCTCTTCTCCTTTTTTTTTTTATGGGCACGCACAAGAAACTTTCTCTATTCTAGCATCGGCTTGTAAATGTTTAGAATTTTTTAAAAAAGTTTATGCTCTTTAAATTGAATGTTGGATGAAACGCTTATACTAATCAACAAATGAGGTTATGAATTAATAGCACTTAATAGCTTGACGTTACAAAAGCTCCATTATTCAATTGATTGAAAAGGTATATCGGAGAAACATCTTAAAAACTAACTAGTCCCTTTTTTTTTGTTCAGTCATGGTTAAATCAATCCAGGTAGTATCAATTTTATCTCTTCAAGGGGTTTCATCTGGGAACAAAGGGGGACAGAAACAACGTTTCATCCAATTCAATAACAGTTGTCCAAATTTTGATCGGACGAACTAAATTAGTGCACATCATCTACTATTACTGACGGACGTCGCTACTAATATTAACAGACGTGCACACTACAAAAAAAGTGAACAATTACCACCCCAAGGTGTGTAACAGCTTGAAGAAGTGATACAATTGAAAGACAGTTGTAACTGTTCAAAGAACTGTAACAATTAACTGTTTAATATAACATTTTTGTGTAACAGTTTTTGGAACTGATACTAATAGTTTAGCAATTGTATCAATTTCTTGTTACAGTTAGAGAACAATTACAAATATCAGCAATGGTAACGTTTTTTTGGTTACAGATCTCATAAGCATTACAAACGTTGAGAAATTGATACAAATACTCAACAATAGTATCAGTTTTAGTAAACATACCAATTAATTTGTGAAGAACATTCTAGAATGTTCCTTTGTTTCATAATATAAAATTACAATTTATGTATTAGTGACTTAGGAATATTAAGAGACATTTTAGAAGTAACTATGGAACTTTTTAAAATATTTTTATTATATATATGTTATATTAACTCATATCAAAAGATATATACCATTAGGAGCATCCTATAATATTTTAATATATTCTAGAATATTTCTAGATTGTTTCATACATGTTTCATACATACATACATACATACATACATATAAACTGCTTCGTATAATGTTCGAAATTGGACCCTATTTGGGTCATCATGGATAGACTGAACAATTCTGCTCATTTTCTATCGATTTGAGAGACATACTCACTCGAACAACTCGCCAACTTGTACATTGGTGAGATTATAAGACTACATAGAGTACCAGTTTCCATAGTCTCTGATCGAAATCCTAAATTTACATATTGGTCTAGCTTGCAGAAAGCAATGGGCACAGAATTACGACTCAGTTCTTCCTATCACCCACAGACAGATAGACAATCAGAAAGGACAATACAAACACTTGCGGATTATTGAGCCTGTGTGCACTTGAGTTCAAAGGAAATTGGGACAAACACTTATCATTGGTGGAATTCTCATATAACAACAGTTATCAAACAAGTATAGTCATGACCCCCTTTGAAGCCTTATATGGATAGAAATGTCATTCACCTGTTGTGACACCCCCAAATCTGGGTATCCATACCCCGACTTGGGTTGTCAATTTATTATTAAATCCATGTATTACAAATACACAAGTTATAAAAGATATAGCTGAAAATACAAATATTATACAGCTCTCTCTACACATCTTATTCAAA
>JAUMHB010065116.1:0-14038 GCA_032359685.1 Pittosporum tobira | reverse complement strand
TGGAGACTGTGGGACTGGTAAGTTGAATTAAGGATGTTACACCTAGAGATAGGGTATCTATCTAAAATTGGGAAATTTTACTATCATAACAAATTAGGTACATAACTTGCATGGTAAATTAATTGGATTTAATTATGAAGGGTAAGTGAAATCAAAATCTTAGTACATCTTTTTTTATTGATTTAAACCCTAATTTACTTTTGCTTTTTAATTATTTAATAAGTTATTTAGTTTAAAAACCAAAGCTTTAATCATCTGTTAGATAAGAAAAATGAATTCTTAGTTGGTACATAGTTGTAATATTAGTCATCGTGGGATCAATGATCTTATATACTAGAACTTGACTAGTGTACACTTGCACTGTTTATCTGACCATCACCCTACTGGCTGACTAACCGGTCGACCTATATGGCAGTGACTGGCAGTGAATAGGTGATCGTGTCAAATAATAGTTGGCCAAGTCAACCATTGACTGGTTGGTTAGTCAACCCATCTTCCTCGTCTCCGACCTCCTAACCGATAGGCTGACCCGTCGGCCGGCTTGGTAGTCATCGGTAGTAGGCTGCCATAGTTACACACATACACACACACACACACACACAGGATCAAAGTGTAAGCTCAGTTTTGTGGCAAAGGGATTGATAGAACATCGGATTCCATCATCCCCGTGACCCAAAACCTCAAGAATAGGAAGTCCATGTTCATCGTCCTCGATTCCGGCCAAGAAGCCATCACTGGCGGCTACAAGCTCACCAGGAAATTCAAACAAGCTTTACAACAGTATTAAAACTCGATTGAAAGGTGCCAAAATAATCCTTGCAATTCCAGGAATCCATTGGACCCTTTAATTGACTCAAAGACATCCGATTTGAGCCCAAAAATCCGATCTTTGGTCAAGAACACGTCGGAAAGTAAGCCAACTGTAACTCGACCTTATCCTACTAGATCCTTGACCGTTTTGATCGATTGAAGGCTCAAATCGATTCTAAGAGTCTCTTAGATGCTATTCTAATCATCAAATAAAACAAAGAAATAATAAGAATCCGATTTTGACCTTACCCGAGCAAGGACAAGCACAAGAAGAAAAAAAAAGACAATGCTACTTGACTTGAATACCTAATTAGGGTTCGATGATTATGTTATATGGACCTCAAATACAAGGCCAAATACTTCAATTGATGCAAGATAGCTACATCGCTTAGATTTAGCAACCTGCAATTCTGTAGGTTTTGGTTGGGGGTAAAAAGAAAGAGAAGAAAAGGAAAGGGGAAAAGAAGAAAAAAGGAAAAGAGAAGGGGATAATGGGAAAATACAAAAGTTTGGGGGCATGTGCGCAGTGGGCACCACTTGGTCAACTTAGCTGGGAAATTCAAAATTCAAATTACTATTTTGCTTCAATTCACGAACTAATTAATTTATTAATTAAATAATTAATTAAAAAATCAAAAATTATAAAATACAATATTATACTTTATTCCTACATTTTGGCACGCTGCGATTCCAACGCGCTATCCGTTTTTTCAAATGACGCTCCAATCAAAAAGTCAACCTTACTATTTTTTCTCGCTGATTCCTGATCTCTGGTCATTTTATGATTTTGAACACTTTTTGACTTCCTGGTCAAAATGACCAAAATGTCCCTAGGCATAATGTTCTTATTTTAATTCAATTTTCTATAATATAACAGTGCAGAAAATAATTTCGTCCAATAATATAAAGGAGAAATTTATATTATAAATCATTCACTAATAAATTTGGGTTCTCACACCTATGATCTGCTATTGATGGGCCAGGTCAATTGTGTTGTAGTGCGATGTTAGAAGATCCCATACTTCTTTTGCTGTTTCATAATGTCCAAACTGCAAATTAATCGATCGATGACACTGATGAATTATGAAACCAAGTGATGACCTTATGATTCTTACTATCCCACTTTTCAAGACGCTCTTGAAATTTCTCATCATTTTCCACTTCTTTCTTGACAGGAATTTTAATATCACCAGTGACGTATCGCCAAACTTTTTTTCCTTTGAGGAAGCTACGCATGGTTTGGGACCACAAAACATAGTTGGTATCACTTAAAATAATGTTAATGGGTGACCCTTTATCAGGTTTATGCATAATTATTGCAAAGATCAGTAAAATATAGCAATATTTGAGGCAAAAAATAGCAATAATATATCAATACAGTACTTTAGAGATGGAATTAATTAAAACAGACCTCAAAATTGCAAAGAGAACACATAAAAACTATAAGAACTGGTTAAACCTCAGGCAAAAAGGGTCGAAAGGTCAACAAACCGGTCTGGTCAAAATTTGCTTCAAAAAATGGTCGACTAGTTTGAATCAATTATGACGTCCCGGTATCCATACAACCACAATTCTACTAGACCGGTCGTCAAACTACTCCTCAGACTTCCAAACTTATAATAAACTTCAACCATTCTTTAATACAATGGAAATTGAATTAATATTACAAATCATCCAAATGATATGCAATATTTAAATTATCCAAATTCATTCCCTTTAGCTCTTCTCCCTCGGGCTAGACAAATTCCAAATTCTGCCACGTCCTTGCTCTCTTATTTATCGAAGAATTCCACTAACTAGAAAATTATTAAATCAATAACAAGAGTGAGCTATTAATGCTCAACAAATATATCTATCTAAACATTAAAACACATAACTTTTAAACAAAATATGTTAAAAAAATATTTTCAATGCATTTATAACAAAAATCTTTTCTTCGAGACATGCAATGCACTCGATCTCTACTTTTCTTGTTTACTTTTCATTCCACACATTTGCCCATGCACTTGATCCTTACTTATCTCATGAAAACATGCAACGCAGTGAATCTTTACTTTTCTCTTTTCATGTTTCGTTACCCATTTGCCTAGTCTTGATCGATCGACTGAACCCAAATATTATTCATTCGCTCAGTCTGTTTCATAAACTGAACCTCTAACAGATTATTCATTTGCCTAGTCTATTTCATTTACTAAACTTCTCACAGATTATTCTTATTTTTAGGTTTTCTTTTCATTAATACTCACAATGCAAAATACTTTTCAAATCAACTACCAATCACCTTTTCAAAACATTTATCAATTTAACTCTTTTCAAAATATTTACCAACACTAAATATCATATTATATGCACAGATAAACAATTCAAGCATTCATGATATTCAATACTACGTTCATCTCATTTCACATTTCATGGTATGTAAAAGAGGGTGAAAGATGCACTTGCTTTGTTGTGCTTTCTTTACCGTTCAATTACATTTATCAATTCTTTCACTTATTCTTTCTTTTAAACCACTTCCTATAACCATAAATAACTTACGTTAGTGACCTCATTAATTTTCATGGCTATCCATTCCATTCGATCCATTTATTCACCTAATGTCATATTTGGGATCCATTAAACTCGTTATACTTAGATATATCCAACTTAGGCTAAAAAATCCTCTCAGCACTTTGACCATTAAAACCAAATTATTCACTTTCATAGCTTCATATGATCTCAAAAATGACCGAATTCTAAGTTACTATGAAAGAGATATCATTTCTGGGCAAATTTCCAGTATATTCAGTTCTGTACCCTCTGGAGTCAAACAGTCATAACTTATTCCATACATTTCCTGACTTATAATACTCTACCTTCACAGAAACTAGACTTCATTAGATTAATTTAGTCAATGGAATCATTCAATTTGGATTTATAATGAAAAAGATATAGTCTTTCAAAGTCAGACAAAAAACATAGCACTCTGTTTCTGCAGAAAGTTACAGCAGTCCCTTCCCAACAAATTTTAAAAATACCAAATTAACTCCGAATATTATGAAACATTTTTTTTCATCATCTGAACATATCCAAATACTTTTATAAATAGTTTTAAATCCATTTGATAAGCTGAATAATTTTCGTACAATTAATAAACATTAATAACATGTAGCCCAAAAGTTTCAGATTTTTCAACATACATGAACTTCCTTTGCAAGAACCAACTAATCAAGTATGAACTCAACTTATCCATCAACTAGGCTACTCATACATACTCTTAAACATCATCATAGACATAAACTTAGCTTTGGAAGATAGATAAGATGAAGTTTATACCTTTTTACAAGATGATTGTCTGATTAGTGCCCTATCACCTCTACCCTTCCTTCTTTAGCCTTCTATGCTAGGATATTTGCTTTAAGCTTGCTCTAATCAGGGGATTTGATGAGTAAACCTATTGTTATTCAAGATTTAGTGGCTTGGTTATGGTATATTAGGCTTAAACTTGCATGTTTTGGCTATGGGGATCACCCCTTCTCTTGACTCTCTCTATTTTCTCTCTTATTAAGTATAGAGAATGATAGAAAAAAAAAGAAAAAAGAAAAATAACATTTATAAAAGGCATAATTTAGTTAGAATGTCTCCTTAGCATTCAAACCGGTACCCATCTTTCCTACCAAACCCATCAAATTCCCCACAATCAAAAGAAAACAATTCACCATCATCAACACCATGCAAGAACCAATAATCACCATCTCAAAACACCACAAGCTTTGAGACCTCTATCTTCACCTCCACCTTACCTCCATGTAGCCACCTATTTTCTTTATCTTCTCTCCATTGTCATATCTACAATTATATTCATGGTATTTCTCACTGATTAGGACGATCAACCACTAATGTCAGGCTGAGCTTAAGATTTATCAACGGTAGACAAACTACTCGACGAAATACTTAAACCAAACTTTGATTTTCTCAACCCTCAAACTTAATCCTTGCAATTCTATCTCTCAATTAAGTCTATTATATCAAATTGTCATATCAGTTTTCTATGGCTTTTGATGGAATTTCAGAATCTAATAGCCCCACTTCCTCTCCGAATCTCCTTGGCCACGCTAATGGTTTTTTTCATAGATTAGAGGAAGGTCAAGTCTTAGAATTTCAGAGTCTAGATAACTCTTTACTTTCCCCTCTTGAGCAATCTCAACTTTTCTCGGCTGTTACAAGGGCTCATCCGGATTTCCAATCTGCTCTTGATGATGACAACCTTTCCTCACGGTATAAGGTACTATCTCAATTGACCAAAAATGATAAAGATGAAGCTATTCAACTTAGAAAGAAATATCAAGATTTCATTGAATTTATCCATTCATGTGGTCTTTCTCTTAATGATTTTAATAATTTTCAATCCTCAAAATCATCAAGTTTGTCACGGGTTATTGATGAACATGATAGAGTCATTGCTTCCTCTTCCTCTTTGCATAAAAATGTTGTATGTTTAGGTGAAAAATCGTTGGTCTGCCCCCCAAAGCTAGCCCCGACCCCTTGTTTAGACATGCTAAGGAGGTTTTCTCCTAACAAATCATACAATAATCTTTCTACTAGCCCTTTGGTTAGCTTATCCGATTTGAATGACCAAACTGTAGCCTCGGTTGATGTTAATGATGATCTTCATTTAGATGAACTGATCTATGATGATATTCCATATGCTAAGAGAGTAGATATTTTGTCTAAACAAATATCTTCTCCTAATAGTACTTGTCATGATAGCTTAGTAGGTGGGGGGTTGTTAGCAAAATATGACAACATTGGACTTTCAAACCACCAGCCGTCTACTTCACATCATCCCCATACTACAGCGTCCCCAACACAGAAAACCACAACCTCTTTTCCCTCTAAAACAGATTTCCCGCCACTCCAAACTTCAAAAATCCAAACCCCAGAAAGCCATTCCCGCCTCCTCAAATCTCAAAAATCCAAAATCCAAAAAACCTCTCCCAGCCCAAAATTCCATCAGCTCAACCTATTCTTAACTCGAGCTCACCTTCTAATCCTAATTCAAATACAACTCCCTGGGCTAACATTGTAAAGAGCACTCCTTCCATTCCAGCCCAAAACTTCATCAAGTTATCCTATATCCCCCCAACCACAAATGCTTCTAATGATCTCTTGGAACCTATTGTGGTTAAGCCTCATATTGAATGTTTAAAGAAAGGAAATTCTATTTGGTCTGCTAGCTTAATTGGTTACTTTCTCAATGCTAGACTTCCTTTTAAACTCGTTGAAGATGTTGCTCATAAATTATGGGATAAATTTGGATTTCAAAAAACTTTCTTGCACAAATCGGGTTATTTTACTTTCAAATTTAATTCTCATAATGATAGAGACAATGTTATGGCTCTTGGACCTTGGTATTTTGTGAACAAGCACCTTACTTTAATGCCTTGGCATGAGGGTTTTGATTGGAAGCAAAAACATATCTGCTCCAAAGCTCCTATTTGGGTTAAGTTTCATAATGTTCCACTTTCATATTAGACGAAAGAAGGGCTGAACTATTTGTCTAGTGCTATTGGGACTCCACTTCATGTTGATGCAATGACTTCTAAAATGGAGCCTATGGCCTTCGCTAGAATATGTATTGAGATAGATGTAAAGTTTGCTTTCCCAACATCTTTGAAAGTAGCAATTTTTGATGAATCATGAAATGAAGAAGATTAGTTGATGTTTCTTTGGAATATCAAAGTAAACCACATTCATGCTCTTCCTGTGCTTCGTTTGGCCATTCCATCCATAATTGCCCATTCACCAAGTAAGTTTGGGTCCCAAAACCCTCAAAAGAACCCCCTCTTCTTCCAACTCCAGCACATTTACTTCCTAACCAAGAAATCCTAATCACTCAATCGAAAAAATCCTCTATTTTGGACTCAAAGAATGTCACAAGCAAATCCTCTTCTTGTACAACCACTCCAGTAAAGCACCCTAATGCATTTGAATGCTTGGGAAATAAAATACAAATTGAAGGATCAAACGAGGTCGATATAGTTGTTGATCTAACTTTTGCCCATTCCTCAACTCCTTTGTCCAAACCCAATGGAAAAGATGTAATGCTGGAATCCTCGACTTGTAATACTTCAATTCCCTTTTTTAAACCCAATGGAAAAGATGTAATGTTGGAACCTTCGGATTGTGATACCTCCCCTCCAATTGAAAACACCTTTGGAAATCTTTAAAAAATTGATGAAAAGGACAGTCGGGATAAAAAGCATAATGGAAAAAAAGGAGGGGTATCTGGCCGAAAGCACATGAAAGGGGTAAAACCCAAAGTCTAGTTTATTTATCAATGATATGTGTTACATAAAATGTCTGGGGTATTAATAATGGTCTAAAGCATAAAGACCTTCGTGATTTTATCTTAACTAATGGTAAATCTCTTATTGGTCTTGTTGAAACTCGAGTTAAAGCTCACAAAGCTATAAACATATCTTTTTCAATCTTGAAGAACTGGCAGTGGCTCTTTGACTATGATTCCCATGACAATGGACGAATCTGGGTTAGATGGAATCCGAAAATTTGGCAAGTAACAAGGTTGATTTCTACCTCTCAAATTATGCATTATGAAGCTATCCTTATAGATAATAATGAAAGCTTCTTGTTTAGTGTTATATATGCTTTTAATGATGCATATGCTTGCACTCCTCTTTGGGAAGACTTGGTTCTTATAGGCTCTTCAATTAATTCAAAATGGTTCCTCATGGGCAATTTCAACATTTTCAAGCACTTAGATGAGACCTCTGGAGATTCATTTTCTTGGAATAGTGCCATGAGTGATTTCAAAGCTTGTTTGGATCTTATTGGGGTTGATGATATTCATTATTCTAGCCCTATGTTTACTTGGTGGGATTTTCAAAATGAAAACTCAGTTAGAAGAAAACTTGATCGTATCTTGGGTAACTCATTTTGGTTTTTGGATATGCCAAATTCTCGTGTTGTTATGCACTATGGGCATCTCTGATCATTGTTCTCTCATTCTCCACATGAATATTACCATTCCCAAAATTCAAAAACCCTTTCAATTTTGCAATTTCATGGTTGGGTGTGATGGTTTCTTGGAGTTTATTAAGGAAGCTTGGCAAATTCGAGTGGATCGATGTCCCCTCTTTGTGATTGCAGCTAAACTTAGAAATGTCAAGAAAAAGCTCATCTCTCTTAATCTCAAATGTGGGAATCTTTCCACTAATGTTAAGGTTACCAAAGATGCTCTTCATGATGCACAAGCTGATTTACTTCTCTCTAATCCCTCTCCAGAAAGAGCTGCTCATGTCAAAAAATACCGCAATGAGTATTGGAATGCTATTGCTTTAGAGGAAATTTTTTTTAAACAGAAATCTAGAGTTCAATGGCTGGCTAATGGAGATCAAAATTCTTCCTATTTCTTCAATCGGATCAAATGCAATTGGAATCACAGCAAAATCCTTTCCATTTTTTATGACTTGGGGACTACACATAATGGGCATGATAAAGTTCAACAAATTGCCATTGATCACTTTCAAGGCATTTTGGGATCTTCTCAGTTGGATTCCTATGAAGGCTGCAATGTTTCTTTCGAAAGTAGGTATATTACTCCTTCACAAGCTCTTGCACTTGAAATTGATGTTACTAATGATGAAATTCTTGCCACTCTCAAGAGCATGCATAAAAACAAAAGCCTGGGTCTTGATGGTTTTAATGTTAATTTTTTCCTTCTTACTTGGGAGATTGTTGGGGATGATTTCCTAAAAGCAGTCCAAAACTTCTTTAGCTCTGGTAAACTCCTCAAGGAAACAAATGCTACGGCTATTGCTCTCATTCCAAAGGTTCCTAATCCTTCTTCTATGATTGACTTTAGGCTAATTTCATGCTGTAATACTATTTACAAATGCATCTCTAAAATCCTTGTTAGCAGGCTCAAAAATACTTTTCCCACCCTCATCTCCAAGTCTCAGTCAACATTTGTCCTTGGAAGAAGAATTGGTGATAACATTCTTATTGCACGAGAATTATTTAAAAATTACCATAGAAAGGGTGGTCCTCCTAGATGTGCTATAAAGATTGATTTGAAATAGGCCTTGGACTTTGTAAGATGGGAGTTCTTATTTGATATTCTTGACAAAATGCTTTTCCCACCCAAGTTTATCAACTGGATTCGAGCATGTGTTACAACAACCATGTTCTCAATCAAAGTTAATAGAGCTCTTTGTGGCTACTTCAAAGGAACTCGAGGGCTTAGACAAGGTGATCCATTATCCCCTTACCTCTTTGTTATTATCATGGAAGTGATTTCTTTGTTTTTTAAGGCTAGTTCACTAAGTCCTGATTTCACATTCCATTGGAGAACAAAAGATACAAATCTTACACACCTTATTTTTGCGGATGATTTACTTGTCTTCTCATATGGAAATCTTGCTTCTGTAAAGTCTTTTTACTCCTCATTACAAAAATTTTCTAAAACTTTGGGTCTCCAACCGAATCCTCTTAAAAGTCAATGCTTCTTAGCTAATGTGTCTCCTCATATAGCAAAAAACGTTCTTGATTATCTCCATATTCCACTTGCCAATCTCCCTGTCAAATTCCTTGGAGTTCCTCTTATCTCTTCTAGACTCTCTCTCTCATAGATTGCCTCCCATTGATCCATAAAATAACTGCAAGAGTTTCCTCATGGACTTCTAAATTCTTTTCATATTCAGGTCAACTCCAACTTATAGAGTCTGTTCTCTTTACCATTCAATCCTATTGGTCTGCTTATTTTATTCTCCCAAAATTTGCCCTCCTTTCCATCAAATTTATTTTTTCTCGTTTCTTTTGGAAATGAGCTTCTTTTGAAAAATATGGAGCAAAAGTTGCTTGGTCCCAAATCTCCCTTCCAAGAAAGGAGGGTGGTCTTGGAATCAAATCTTTGGAAGAATGGAACAATGATCAAACCCTCCTTGATTTATGGCATGGTATCCAACCTTCTCTAGTTTCGTTTTGGGCCACTTAGATCAAAAAAACTATTCTAAACCAAAAGCATTTTTAGTTTATGGAAATCCATACCGATTGCTCCTGGATTTAGAGAAAAGTTCTGAAACTCCATAGTGTTGCTCTAAGCCATATTAAGTTTATAGTAGGAAGTGGTAGCACTATTAGCCTTTGGTTTGATCCTTGGCACTTTAGTGGTCTATTTTCTAATTCAATTCATTTAGACCTCGTTATTCACTCTTTTCTTGGTCCACATGCTAAAGTTAGTAACATCATTTCGAGTGGAATTTGGTGTCTTCCTTTATCAAGACATCATTATATTTTTCAATGGAAGAGAAACTTTAATTTGCAATTTCCAATATCTCCTAACACCAATGATACAATTTTGTGGGATTCTTATAATTTATCCAAAGTTAAAGGTACTATTATTTGGGATGCTATCAGCTTAAAGAAAACTTGTGTTAGTTAGTATCCTTTACTCTGGCATAAGGTTCATGTCCCAAGGTATAGTTTTCTTCTTAGGATGGCCATTCTTCAAAGGCTAACCACGACAGATGTTATTATTTCAAGGGGTTCACAATTCAATCCTACTTGCCCATTATACAAATTGAATAATGAAAATTTCCAGCATGTCTTCTCTGATTGCACCTATTCAGCTCGTATTTTTCATAAGGTTTGTGCCTATGAAGGATGGCAAATTGGTTCTACTGCTTGGACGGATGTAATAAGCTTTTGCATCAATTCCCAAGGCCCTCGAATTGTTATTGATATTCAAAACCTCAGTCTACCTGCTATGACTTATATCATATGGAAGGATTGAAACCATAGAAATCATGGAGGAATTGAAATCCCTGCTGCAAAATTAGCTTCGGAATGTATTGATCTTGTGAAATGCAGATTGCATAGTTCGCAGAAGTTTAAAGCTATTTCCCAAAGGCACATCTCCCTAAAAGAATGGATTCTTAGTTTGTAGACATTTTGGCTACTTGTTTTGCCTATCTTTTTAATTTAATCTTGTAATGATGTTAGATTCTTTATCTTGCTTCCTTAGAGTTTAGGATTTGCATCAAGGCTTGTTTTGATGTATATTAAAAACTTCTTAGGGTTTTCTTAAGGGTCCCCTCATGTCTTTGTACTATGCTTTCTTATTATTTATAAAACTAAAGCAACCTAGCAAAAAAAAAAAGAGAATGATAGAAATGCTTCCTTTCCCCTCTCTTTTCCCGTCTATAGCTTGGGATAATGAGTGGTATTTGTTTTGACCACTCATGCTATCTAGGGTAGTTAGTTTATCTGGCCATAAAAGTGGCCAAGTCACAAGGTTAATTATATGGTCCATGATTATGCTAAGTAAGCACTTCCCAAACCACTTCATGACATATTCCAAAATTACAAAATAGCAATTTCTTTCTCCCCCTTTAAAATTCAGCCACCATGGAGCGCTTTAAAAAAGTTTTAATTGCACTCTTTAAATCCTAAATATTTTGACCATGCATCCAATATCTTTAAGTTAATATTTAAAATATCATTCTTCAAAAAAAAAAAAAATCTCTCATTCCTTATAAAATTGTAATTCACCTTCAATAAATGTTACTCCATGTAACTAAAATATTTAATTAACATAAATCATTTATTTTGAAAATTCGGGATGTCACATACTTCCCCTCTTAAAAAGAAGTTACTCCTCGAAATTCGCATGTGTAACTCAAGTGGGGCATTCTCGCATTATCTTATTGCTTATTTTCCAAGCTACCTCCTTACAATAACATTACTTCCTTACTACTCATTACCTAATGAATTTCTCATTTCATCATCGTCATTTCTCTTTAATTCCAAATCTTAGTGTCCCTAAAGAATTTATGCTCCTAAATTATAATACATTCTCATTATTCTTTTAACATTCACCTTTGTCTTCTCACTTAATCATTTTCTTTCTTCGTTTACATGCCTTTCTTGTATTTTTTTTTTATCGTTCTTACAGTTCATTTCTTCTTCTAAAGTTTCACTTCCAGTCACATATTCCAATTTTTTTTCTTAATATCCTTCAATCATCATAAGATGTTCTTCATATTCTTTCTCAATTAATGATCCATGAATCGATTTCTCATTCTTTACATCTTTCCATTTTCGTAATTAAAAATTTAATCAAATCACACCTATACTCTTGAACCTGTTGTTTATACTTCACCACGCTTCCAATGCGCAACTTTGATTCTTAACAAATCATTTACTTTATCAATATCTTGCATGCCCTCTTAAATGAATAAGGATAATTTCAGTTTTCCAACATTCTAATCTTAACTAACCCAAACTAACTTCTCGATGTCTAATACTCTTACTCTTTCCATATCCATTCTGATATCCTTTCTTAACTTCAGATCATTATTACTATCATCAAATGCCTTACACATTTTCTTTCATCCATTTCCATTCCCAAAATTTTCCATGAAATAACCCCTAAAAATTACCAAACATTATCCAAATAATTCCTAAATATTATTCTTATGTTTTCTTAATTAATGTCTTTCATCTATCACTTGTCTTCTAGGGATTTGCGTTAGCCCATGGCTCTGATACCATCTGTGACGTCCCGGTCTAAATATAACTACCATCCCACTAGACCGGTCGTTAAACTACTCCTTAGACTTCCAAACTTACAATAAACTTCAACCATTCTTTAATACAATGAAAATTGAATTAATATTAAAAATCATCTAAATGATATACAATATTTAAATTATCCAAATTCATTTCCTTCAGCTCTTCTTTCTCGGGCTATATAAATCCTCAATTCTGCCATGTCCTTGCACTCTCATTTATAGAATTCCACTAACTGCAAAATCATTAAATCAATAACAAGAGTGAGCTATTAGTGTTCAACAAGTACATATATCTAAACATTAAAACGCATTACTTTTAAACAAAAAGTTTTAAAAAAATATTTTCAATACATTCATAACAAAAATCATTTCTTGGAAATATGCAATGCACTCGATCTCTACTTTTCTTGTTTACTTTTTATTCCACACATTTTCCCATGCACTTGATCTTTACTTTTCTCATGAAAACATGCAATGCAATAAATCTTTACTTTTCTCGTTTCACATTTCGTTACCCATTTGCCCAGTCTTGATCGATTGACTGAACCCACAGATTATTCATTCGCCCAGTCTGTTTCATAGACTGAACCTCTCATAGATTATTCATTTGTCCAGTCAGTTTCATCGACTGAACCTCTCACAAGTTATTCTGTTCATTAACATGCACAATGCAAAATACTTTTCAAATCATCTACCAATCACCTTTTCAAAATATTTATCAATTCAATTATTTTCAAAATACTTACCAATACTAAATATCACATTATATGCACATATAAGCAATTCAAGCATTCATGACATTCAATACTACATTCATCACATTTCACATTTCATGGTATGTAAAAGAGGGCAAAAGATGAACTTGCCTTGTTGCGCTTCCTTTACCATTCAATTACTTTTATCAGCTCTTGCACTTCTTCTTTCTCTTAACTCACTTCTTATAACCATAAATAACTTGCGTTAGTGATCTCGTTAATTTTCATGGCTAGGAGTTCCATTTGATCATTTTATTCACATAATGTCATATTTGGGATCCATTAAACTCATTATACTTAGATATATTCAACTTATGTTACAAATTCCTCTTAGAAATTTGACCATTATGACCAAATTCTTCACTTTCATAGCTTCATATGAGCTTAAGAATAACCAAATTCTAAGTTACTATGAAGGAGATATCATTTCTCAAAGTTGGGCAAATTTCTAGAATTTTTAGTTTTGTACCCTTCTAGACTCAAACAATCATAACTTATTCCATCCAGTTCCTAAGTTATAATAATCTACCTTTACAGTAACTAGACTTCAGTAGCTTCATTTAGGCACTAGAATCACTCAATTTGGATTTATAATGAAAAATATATAGTCTTCCAAAGTCAGACAAAAAACAAGGCACTTTGTTTCTACAGAAAGTTACAACAATCCCTTTCCAACAAATTTTGAAAAGACCAAATCAACTCCAAAACTTATAAAAAGAATATGACATCATCTAACCATATTCAAATTGTGAGAGCCCGAAAATTCAAAATAAGGATTTATGAAAATTTTCTAGTTTTAATTGCATGTAATTATATTTGTTTAAGGTGATTAACATTTTCTTGGGATTAAATTATTATGAATTAAGTTTAGGGGGGGGGGGGGGGGGGGGGGTTTAATTG
>JAUMHB010065105.1:0-14039 GCA_032359685.1 Pittosporum tobira | reverse complement strand
ATGATATATAGACTGAATGGAATGTTAAGACGATCTCTAATCGATGCAAGAAAGTGGCATTGCACGGATTTGGCAAGTTGTAGAATTGAAGAAAGTTGGGGGGGGGGAACCGACAAGAGGGAAAGAGAAAAGGGGAACAAAGAAAAAAGAAAAAGAAAAGGGGAAAAATAAGAAAAAAACAAAAGGTCTGAGGACCTACGTGGCAGTGGGCCCTAATTAATTAAATAATTAAATAATAATTTAAAAAGTCAAAAAATCAAAAAAATAAAATATTATACTATATTCTTATGTTTTGGCACGCTGCGATTCCAATGGCGCTATCCGTTTTTCCAAACGACGCTCCGATCAAAAAGCTAACCCGGGGCTAGGTTAAATCAAAAAAATTCGACGGCATTTCAATTCACTATTTTTTCGCGTTAATTCCAGATCTTTAGTCGTTTTATAATTTTGAACACTTTTGGACTTTCTGGTCAAAATGACCAAACTGCCCCTAGGGCATAACTTTTGTCAAAATGACCGAAATACCCTTAAGCATAACTTTTATCAAAATGACCAAAATGCCCTTGAGCATGACTTTTGTTAAAATGACCAAAATGCCCTTGAGCACAATATTTTATTTTAATTCAATTTTTTTGTAATATAACGATGTAGAAAATAATTTTATTAAATAATATAAAGGAAAGTTGATATCAATAATCGTTCACTAATAAATTCGGGTTCTCACAATAAGTGGGACAGCATATTTGGACTCGTCTTTGTAGATTCATGAAATCTAAAATGTTTTGAGAAAGAAATCAAATTGTAAAAAAATGATTGCTGGAATATCTCTACACCAAAGGCAACCTCACCGGAATCACCAGTCAAGCTCAAGATCTGTTTATAATTTAACCAGGTAATTACAATTTTAGCTTTTGTTTTATTGTGGGTTAAATTGGATATATATATTTAATCTTCATACTGAACAATAGGGGATAAAGAGCCACACATGTAATTACAATTTTAGCTTATGTTTTATTGTGGGTTAAATTAGATATTATATAATATCCAATTTAACCCACAATAAAACATAAGCTAAAATTGTAATTACATGTGTGGCTCTTTATCCCCTATTGTTCAGTATGAAGATTAAACATATATATATATAAGGTAAGCCTGTGATAACGTTGGTTTAGTAGCCTAATTTAAGTCTAACTAATTTTAGTTCTCTAAATGGATTTTTTTGCATTGAGCAAAGAGTCTCCATCTTATTTTTAAGGAACAAGCAAATTTAAGGAACTAGTCCACGTAAATCAGGAAATTCGGGTTCGGAAACTTAGTTACAAATTAAGAAAGCTACTATATTATTCGACACCTAATTCCCTAGAAACCCTAGGTTTTAATATTTCTTACTTATCTCTTTATTGCTCAATTATATGAAGTTAATACAATTTAACACACACAATATATATTTTTATTTTGGGTTAATTGCGTAAGTGTACATCCACGTATAGAACTTGTACCAAATCCCACCTTAAAGTTTAAAAATTGGCAAAAGAGACCCCAACTATATCTTTGTTAGCACAATGGACTCTTAAGTTAAGCTTTGGATGGAAATCATCCATGTATAACATATGTATTGTATTTTATACATTTGTCATATTTTGACCATCTAAGTACAAAAAAAAAAAGAGAAAAGATAAAAATATATTTAAAATAATTTAAATTTTGACAAAATGGTTTAAATTACAAGAAAAAAAAACTCCATAACTTATTATTTGAAAAAAAATGAAAAATCTAATATTTGAAAGTAATTAAAATTGAAAAACTAATATCTGAAGCTAATTAAAACTTTGATTATAATTAAATTTCAAATAAATAATAAACAAAACTTTAATTAAAAAAGCTAAATTAATTATTGCTAGAATTTACGGTATGTAAAATTTGAAAATTAAGTTATAGTGCACAAAAATCTACCGATATTTTAAGTTTATGAAATTTTGATTAATTTCATAAAGGAGCATTTTTATGTATTTTATTTTATTTTATTCATCTTTATTTTTGAATAAAGTCCAATTTGCACCAGAAACTTTCAAGTAAAATACAATACACACTCTAGACTTCTTAAATAGAAAATATCACCCTAGACTTCATGTTTCCCAAATAAATACACCTTCCAGTCCGTTTTCGATCATTTTTTGACTGGATCTCATATGACATCATAAAAAATAAGGGTAAATTAGGCAGAATAATCAAACCATTCCAATAAACATATCAACAAATGTATAAAAGGATGTGTAGCTCTAATTTCATACTCTGTTCATATGAAACACACATTCGTCGATGCACAACAGTTCTTAAGTGAGAAAAAAGCCAGGCAACAGATGATTCTTGAGATTGAGAGAAGATCACGGTTCATATACTCATAAAGAAGGTCCCATTATGATATGTTCTTTATTCCTTCTTGAAACGATTATTGATGGTGATTGTGTTGCAAATTTATGTTGTATAGTCTCAAGCCTTAGAATTTGTTCAATATTGGTGTATATCCTACATAATTGCGAAATTTGTCTTTTAGTAGATCCAAAAACTATTTCTTTATTGTGTAATAGAATAAAGGATCCAAAAATTATTTCTTTTGGTTATTTGGTGCACAAAAATGGGTTGTCTAAATTTTTGTCAATATTGTATGAAAAATTGAACTTGATTTGGTTGTTTAATAGCATTGCAGTCCTAAAATGTCGCCCACTATTATTTGTTGCATTTTTTTTGTCTGTTCATTAGGTTTGCAGTGATCCCAAATTTAATAGATTCCATGTTTCTTTATGCTAACTTTGTGATATTCTCTATTATTTACACTTATTTTTCAATAATTGCAAGCACACTCATTTTTTTACAATCAAATTGATCCAAGGTGGCCATTTTGTAAAATAACCCAAGTTGGATTATGTGAGTGGTGTTGTTGATTACTTTGACCTTATTGACCCTAATATGTTGTCACTGTTGGATATTTCATAGATGGTTAAAAAGGTAGGAATTAACTTCATATGTGTGAAGTTCAAATTTAAATCACCTGGGATAAGTTTGGACAGATGATTATTTCCATTAGACTCTGATGCAAATGTGTTAGAGTTAGTTGATTTTATATCCAGGTATAGGGTCGTTCAAGTACGTATATGTGGAGGATATAAGAAGGGTTGTGCCAAAAGGATATGTGCTTGGAGAACCTGAGGTAATTACTCAACCTGAGATGAATGACTATTTTCAAGAGAAACATGACAATGATGGGGAGTAATATCGTTAGCCACATGATGATTTGTATCTTTCCTATAACTATAAGTATGATAATGAGTATCATGGTGAGGATTATGGTAATGGTGATGGTGATGATGAAGGTGATGATGAGGGTGATATTTTATATAAAGATGAAGGTAGTGATAATAGTTTTGCTTATGAGTTATCTTGTGAGAATGAAGAAGATGATGAAGTACCAGGGTTATTTGTCCATAAGCAAAAGATTACAAGAGAAAGTAAAAAGGACTAAAAAAGTGAAAGGAAAATAAAAATAAAAGCTTAGAAGACGAGCCATAGTGGATGAACTACCACGAAACATTGAGAAATTAGCTGGAGACTCAACTGAATATGAGAATTCACATGTTGAGATGATGCCTCATATATCAGATGATGATGGTGGGAGCAAGCAAAATGAGGAGTTTAACATTAAAACAAATATGAATGACCCATTAGGAGGACAACTATTGATAGTTGTTGCATGGGACTCTAATGATGGTATGCATCCCTTTGTGTGGGTTGTTGTTGAGGCTAAAAAGATAGATAGTTGGAGATGATTTTTACACATATTAGTAAAAGATATTGGGTTGGTAAATGAATTTGGTTGGATATTTATTTCTGACAAGCAAAAGGTTAAACAATTTGCAACTCATATTTTAGTTATCATAACATTTTGCATCTCATACTTTAGTTGTCATAACACTTTGCACCATATTCTTTTAAAATAGATAATTTTTTCATACCATAACATAAAAAAGTTAATAATTATATGCACCCCATTTTGTTTTTATTTGCTAGGACTTGTTGCATGTGCTTAAGGAACTTGCACCAAATGCAGAGCATAAGTACTATGTGATGCACTTATACTTGAATTTCTGGAAGGACTTCAAAGGATTTGGGCTGAGAAGGCTTCTGTTTGGTGCTGCTAAGGTAACAAAAACATTTATTTTCAAGAAGACAATGGCAGAGCAGGAAAGAGTAAGCCCATTAACACATAAATGGCTATTTACTAAGCCAATATATCAATGGGGTATATTTGCTTTTAGGACAACACCTTTAAGTGTAGTTTTTGTGAACAAAAATTGTGAAATATTTAATTCAAAGATCAGATCTGCAAGAGACCAATCATGAATGGATTTATAATTATGTAATTATGAGGATTCAAAAGAGGTACCACACCATCTTGAAGTTAGATTTAGATTGTACTACTTAGCCCATAACCTATCATAACTTGATTCATAAGTTAAGTATGTCTATATAAAACTTCTTATATACTCCATAATTCTTAAGTAATATTAGTATAGTTTTATTCTTATATTATTTTAACATATAATTTCATCTTATATTATATTTGTTGTTTATATTTTTATATAAACTCTCTCTCTCTCTCTCTCTCTCTCTCTCTCTCTCTCTATATATATATATATATATATATATATATATATATATGTTCTAACTTTCCATCTAGAATTGTTAACAAAAAGCTTCGTTGCCTTCAGTCTCAACATTTCAAGCATTTAAGTATATATTTCTAGACCACAATAAATCATGTGCAAAACGTGTAAACTACTAGTGCTTCTTTAAAATGAATCTTAATTTTTGGTTTGATTTAAAAATAACAAAATAAAATTTTATGTTAAAAAGAGTGGTTGTAAGAACGTAATAGTTGATGTGAGAACGCAATGGCTGACTATAACTAAAATTTAAGTTAAAATTGAGTCTAAAAATAAAGTGGTTGAAATTTACATATTTTAAGAGGAATAAACACCTATTACCTATTTTATAATCCTTTATATTTTTAATTAAAATCTTAGTGCTACTAGTATATTTTATTCCCACCGACAATTATTATCTTTCATGTAAAATTCTATTTGATTTTTTTTTTTATAGAAAATTAGAACTAACTGCTACATAAATATTTTAATCTCGTAATTGAAAAAATAAAAAAATAGATCACCTAAGTGAATTTAATCCAAAAATTTATGGTGATAATATATATTTATTCCTAAATATTTTAATCGTCACCGAATCCCCCAATCGTGCCACATTGACTTTTTAATGATCGGGAATAAGTAATTTTGATGCATCAATAGCCGCCAATCGCACCAATTTTTAAGTCAATAAAAATAATTTGTAGTGTTTCCACCACGGACAGCGCCCGCCAGCCGCCACCATGGTTTTGTTTTTCTTCAGGCAGCAGCTCGCCACTCTTGACTCACAAACATCAGCACACCACAAAAATAACATAATTTTAGGATCCTCGGTTGCACCAAAAAGATGAATAAATGACATCCATGAACAAATTATTTGTTCTCTTTTTCTCACTATAGAATAATTATTAAAAATCAGTAGTTGAAAAATTAATTAGCGAATTTAGGTACTAGAGTAAGGTAGTAGAGTAAGGTTCTAGTTATATACTAATCAGATATAAATGTAATTAATTAGTTTTAATTGTTTAATTAATTTAAATATTAGAGAATTATCTAAAATTTAAATGATGATTAATCAAAATTAGACAAAAAATTTTGGAACAATGCTAAAGTACCTAATCCGCTATACAACTTCTCTACCTAAAAAAATACCATCTGAAAAATTTACAAGTAATAAAAATATTCCCTCCATTCAATACAACAAGTTTCCATTTTTTTTCATTTTTTTAAATTAGAAGAGTTTGTTCCATAATAATTAATGATATTTCAAATGACGTAATGAATATTATCCATTTAAAAAATAATGGATTTCATAATGTTTATTATCATGTAATTACTATTAACAAAATAATTATTATATTTATCTGCTTTGAAAAAGATTTCTTTTGCTTAATATAATAGACATAAATAAAATAAAATAAATATTTTTAATGCTTGTAAGTTTTAAGAATAAAATTAATTTTTGTGGACCAACGCCTTTACTTTCATGTTTACGCCAAATGGTTAGGATTATGATATTCTATTTGTTCCAAAATTATAAATAGTTTTGAGTTATATTAATTTAGGTTTGTAGAATTTTAAAATTTAAATTATAATATAAATTTTTTAAGAACAATTTTTTTTAAAAAGTCTATTAATTTAGAATTGACGCAGTATAAAAAATCACATGTACAATAAATAGATTATATAAGATCAATATTTTTAATAATATAATAATATTTTGTTAGAATTGCATAAAATAGTAAAACAATTTTATTAAAAATTATGATCATTATAATATAGCCACATAATAAAAACTCGTGTTAATTTATTATTGAAAAGTTGGGTGGTATTTTTGTCTTATTGATCACCCACACCTTGTCTGTCTATCAGCCTGTTGCCGTCTGTCTGTAATACCAATGCTCTAAATCCTCCATATAAAGCCCCCACTAAACACCCTCAATCCAATTCTTTCAACAAACCGAAATTTATTTCCCTCCATTTCCCTTCTTCAATGGGGAATTGTACAGAACCCATTGAAGTGTCGCCCATCAATGGCTACACGCTCCTCTTTAAGGCCGCCACTATGATACCCTTATCCCACTATTTGTTAGGATTTTTATGTGTATCCATTGTTTTGTTTTACAATGTCTTGGAGTTTCATTTCATTGAAGATTTTTTTTCCGGCGGGTCTCCGGTCAAACTTACCTACGATTCCGGGTCGGAGCTTTACGAAGCTGTGGTCTCCAAGTGTCGGATTCTTCACGGCAGGTATTATAGTTTTGGGCTTTTGGCTTTTTCGGCTAAAGTATCCATCTTTTGGACTCCACTGCTCATCATTTTGGGATCAGCTGCATTTTACATTTTGTATAATTGTATTTTGAGTGTACAGACTTTATTTAGCTGTCCCGTTTCTTGATTGAGCAGGTACTTTTCGACACCATGGCTTGCAAGCCCGCACTTACAGACTACACTTTTGGATTTTCTTGGGAGACCTCCCTCTTTCAGCTACAGAAGGTATTTCATATCATAAATTTTGTGTTTTGGGTGGCATTATCTCTTTCGAATTTATGTCATCTGTTTAGTACTTAAATTTTTTTAATTAAAGCTTTTCTATATTGAATATTAAAAAAAAAACAAAAAAACAAAAATCAAAAAACAAACAAACAAATGGAAAGAGAAAAGAAGCAATAATGAATTAGGAAGAAGATCGAGTATGCAGTAAGACTAATATCTGATTTAGCATGTTTAACTTACTTTGTGATGACGGTGTTGTTCTGCATTAAGGCCTGTCCAGAAGGCTCCATGGTCTGAGATTAAACTGATTTAGAGAATGTATGACTTAGACAAATAGGAAAAATGATAAAAGTGCTGGACTTTCTTTGATTGAAAAGCTATGTGATTACCTGCATTAATTGTAACTAATCAGGATTTTAGATACAGAAAATTTATTAATATAAAAAAAGGATCAAAGCTACTAAGCAAGTTTTCCATCTCCTGAGTACTGAAGTTACACTAATTGCTTATTTTCTGATCCTAGTGTACAATTTAGAATTATTTTTTATTATTTTATAGGTATTCATGAGGACCCAACCCAAGAGCGAACTAGCTACTGATGATATTAGTTATAGTAATTTATGGTCCAATAAGTTTTAATAATGGTGATTTGGTCTTTGCCCTTTCGTTTGAGAGGTTGTGTGAACATCATTTCACTAATTTAATTAATTTTTTTGATTCATAGACAGAATAATTGTCTTAGGTTGAACTGTATAATACCTATCCATTGGGGATTGTTATATGGGTCCAGTGCAAGTCCCTGATGATAATTTCGTATCTACCTTTTTCTTTTTCTTTTTTCTGATAAATCTTTCCTGTTTCCCTCTCTCTCCACTATCCTGGGGTGTGTGTGTTTAATGTATTGTTGACATTGTTATATTCTTCTACAAGTTGATATAAAACTACACATTAATTGTTACCTGTATATGTGTAACAGAGAAATATTTCGTTCATCAGATGGTGGAACTTTTGCGTTGGATTGGCTATTGAGTTCAGATGGTACTGCATAACTTTTGACAATTTTATGACTTATAAAGGCTCATATAGACAAAACTCACACACATATTTGCACCTACATTCTTGATCTTATTTTGTTTTGGCAGAATGAGATGTTTCTCATAGTCGGTTAACATTAATTTTGTTCATGCTCCATACAGTACTTGATCAATGTTAACGGAAACAAATGGTTTCCGAATAATGAGCATCTGAAATATAGCAATATAATAAGAAGAGAAAAATAAAACAAGAATATTCGATATTGCCAGTGTAATGGAGGTAGTGTTTCCCCTTTTATTCATAATTCCTTCATTCTGCAGTATTAGGAAGTTCTGTGGACAAGAATAATGTCATTTCAAAGAACGATTCAACCCCTATTGTGGTAGTGGTTCCTGGATTAACGAGTGATTCTTCTGCTGCTGTAAGTTGTAAAGCTTAAACCCGAAACCTAATTACCTATTTTAATTATTATCTTTTAACTACCTTCTTCGTGCATTGAATGACCCTATTAATTTAATTTACTACAGTTTGATTTCTTTCGTCACGTTTTCATAAGCGTAATTTTTTATAGAAGTTCGTTATTGTTGATTTGTTTCTTGTATGAGAGAGTAATGTGGCCTTGGTACTTTTGCCAAATATATTGCAGTATATAGAGTTTCTCTCTTACCATACGGCAAAACGTGGATGGAATGTCGTTGTATGCAATCACCGAGGCCAGGGCGGCATATCATTTACTGTGAGTGGTTTCTGATAGTCTCAATTATAGCTTTTGCCTTTTCTAAAGAAAATATGATTAATCGAGAGAATTTGGTTAAGATTACTCACAGTTTTAAACGATATTGGTTATTTCTTATTTTCATGCAGTCTGATCGTTTTTACAATGCTGGATGGACAACGGACATAAGAGACGTTGTTAACTATCTCCATGATGATTATCCAAAGGCCCCGCTATTTGTTATCGGGACTAGTCTTGGTGCCAACATTGTGGTAAATTGACTGAGCTACTTTCACTTTTCTGCCTAATCGAAATGATCATAACTAAAATATTCAAGGATTGGATATACTTTCTTGGTTCAAATTTATAAGAGCAAAATGAGTTTTTACTTTGTTCCAAAAATATATGAGCAAAATAAATTTTAGATTAAATTCAAAATTTCAAATACTACAGTTCTTAAAAACCTGATTATTTCTGTAACTGTCATTCCTCTCTGCTATCTCTCCGTAAAATTTTTCCAGACTTGTCAGAGCATCTCTCAATATGTAATCTTTATGTTGATTGTAAAACCTAATTGCTCTTATATTTTAAAATTTATTTGATTAATGTTAGTTAAAAATATCTAAAACTAAATATAAATAAAAATGACGTGTATATCTATATGTAGTGGGTTCAGTGATTTTTGACTCAAATGGATAAGTATTCTTCTTAATATATAACCTTTTAGCAAATTGCTCTTATACGTTAGAATGTGAAGTAGTTTAAATATCCCCTGTTTTTGAAACCTCTCTTACTGAAATTACTACTTCCATCCTTTCCACATATTAGTAACTAACAATATCTTCTTTATTTTCACACACACACAGACACACACACACACATATATGTATACGTATACGTATACATATATGTATGTCTATATAGTTGATAATTAAGATCTCAATTCCAATAAGACATCCATTAGTTCAACGCCACAATGTGATTAGTTGCAGTTTGATTCTTAAGCACTGTTATATGTTATATATCTCCTAATTATGTGTAATATTTATACTATTGATTTATATATTTGTATTTAAATTACTGGTATCAGGCACGGTATCTTGGAGAAGATGGGGAGAATTGTCCTGCTGCTGGTGCTGCTGTTATATGCTCCCCATGGGACCTTTTGGTTAGTGTTTCAACTTCACATGAATCTATGGCGGCATTTAAACTCTTTAATGTTGCATACTCCAAGTACAAACAAAGATGTTTATATTGGAATATGTTAACACTAATATCTGAATTTTTTTGTAAGTTAGATTTCTTTTTTCTTAATGACTTTTATTGATTTACCCGAAATACTAAATATGACAATTTTGTGGGATCGAAAGAGTATACGACTCTTCTTCTTCTTCTTCAGCATTAATCAGATATACTTCTCATATGTCCTAATATTGTTCTTACATTTTCTATTCAATATTTTATTAAACCCCTATTCCCTCTTTTCCCAGATCAGTTCCAGGTTCATAGGACGGAACCTTGTGCAAAGGGTGTACGACAAAGTCCTTACTATTGGTCTTATAAGTTTTGCAAGATTGTATGTCTTCTCAATTAGATTTCTTTATGCCCCTTTAAATCTATGAATTAACTTTGACTATTTTCAGTGAACATTTATATGGATTTCATGCAATGTTATGTTGGATTCATTTAACTTAAAAATTTAACAATAGTTGCTTAATGCAGAAATCAAGCCCAATATAGTAAACATGGTGACTGGGAAGGCATCTTAAAGGTAAGCTTCTTCTCTGCTATTGATCACTTTACAAATGTATAGGACTGTGTAATCTATATTTGTGCATTTGGTCACATAAAACTACTAAGAGTGGGAATCCTTAGGTGTTACATGTTATGGTCTTAGGAGAGTCTATCCTCAAAAGCTAGCTCTTAAGGTGGGAGAACCCAAGACCAAATCAATCTTGATTTAGTATACTGATATGACTAACTTCTATTTTTGTATTCAGCAAGTTGCTAATAACTTCTATTTTTATTGTTTTATTCATAAAGAAATCCCCTTTCCTTAATGACAGTGATTTTATTTTTTTTTCCATTTTTACCGGTGTGTGCTTATTAAGGCACGTAGTGTTCGGGATTTTGATAGATATGGCACCTGCATGGTTGACAAAATTGAGGTATTAAGCTCCTTACCCTACCTTCTCTATTTCTCACGAAGACGCACAATTATTTGTCAAGTACTGTTGGTAACGTTTTTTTCCCTCAAAGACGGTGGATACTTACTACAGGTGGTCTAGCAGTGCTCCTTACGTGAAAGGTGTGAGGGTGCCACTGCTCTGTATAAGTTCTCTGGATGATCCAGTTTGTGCTCCCGAAGCCATAGCTTGGGATGAATGCAGGTAAAGCTGCTCCGTTCCACAAAAAGAGTTGCATGTCCAATATCTCCATGTTTATTTTACAAATTTTGTACCTGATCTAATACTAATATCTTCCTTCACAGAGCAAATAAAAACGTTGTTCTTGCTACAACAAAACATGGTGGACATCTAGGTTATTTTGAGGGAATAACAGCATCCAGCTTGTGGTAATTTAAACTAACAAACTCTTAATTTTCCAATCTGTATAGGTCAGTATTCAAAAATCTGCTGCTTATAGCTCTAAATCCACAGTGTAGTCGGTCTTCGCTAGTGTTACATTGTTACTCCCTTTGTCCACAAATACAGTCTCATTTTTACATTTTCTGCCTTCCAAAAATTCTCAAATTTATTGATGATATTATAGAATGACACAATGTCAAATGGGACTCTTTGTGGAACGAAGGGAGTATATATTTTCTCGATAGAATAATGCTAGGAGCCTCAAATTTGGAGTCTCAAATTTGTCTCAAATCCACATGCCATCAATACAGAGGTTGGTTGACATCATGGTCTCAAATCAAGCACAACCAACACATGTTTGGTGATGTGGATTTGAGACAATTTTCACATCCCTTGCAATTGTCCTGATACGATATGGGCGTGTGTTGATCAAGGTTGCTATAAAATCTTTCCCTGCTTTTAAATTGTTTGATTTAGGTGAATTGTAAGATTCTGCCATTTAATATAAACACTAGAAAACCTGAACGAATAGATAGAGCTTAAACTTGATTTAGATGCTTTGATTAAAATCCGACAAAAGATATGATTGTTTTCAGAATCATATGCATGATCCATTTTGAATATTACTGTTTCGAAAGGTTATTTTATTTTGATGACCTCGTGGGATTTTCCACTTGCTGTTTCCTTTCCAGGTGGGTGAGGGCTGTCAATGAATTCCTCGGTGTTCTTCACTCTTCTCCTCTTGTGCATAAACAAAAGAAGGTGCAAACCTTAAAAATAACTCTTTTCTTGGCTCTTAAAATTTTAGTACTCATTATCTGTCTCTCAGTTTGAATTCTATTTTACTCCAAATAAACGAAACTAAACTTTCTAGATTACTGATCTCGCTCTCCCAAAAAATGGTAGTTGTTTTCTTACACTCATTATTTTTCATTATTTGTAGACACAAACTAAATTACACTGTAGCCTGCAAGAATCCCTGATTGACCAAGGTCCATATGTTAGTGTCACTAACGGAATGGTGGCAGCTGTGGATGTTGTAGAAGAACCAATGGAAGGGAAGGGAAATCAAAATGGGAGAACTCACGAAATGATTTTGGATACGGAACAACTTAAGCTTGCAAATGAAAATTAGATTGACAGGTCAAAAATTATGTTAAGCCTCTAAAGGAGCAGCAAGATGATCTCGCTGTTAGTGTTCATTGTTGTTCTCAGTTTTGTGCCCACCATGAGAGGGTTGGAATGCAGGAAGTTGCTCAATGTACAAGCTAGCTTTCATGTGTCCTTGTATCTTTACTGATGACGAAATAAAAGTCCGGTTGTTATTCTAAAAAAATAAAAGACGTTTTTTGATGAAATTTTAATGAAACAACGTTATTTTGATAAAAATGTTAATCATGCAGACTACAATATGATGTACTTATCGTGGTTAAATACCATATTTAAGTTGTGAATATTTTCATATCCTTGTTGGCTAAGAAACAGCATGTCTATCTCACCGATGCCAACATCAAGGTCTCCACATACTGCATAAAGATGTGAAACTTGTGATTTCCATGTACATACCAAATGGGGAAAAATGACTTTTTCATTATTGTACTCATCCAATTTTCAAAATGGTTATTGAATTCAAAAAGTTTTTAAATTGGTTATTCAACTCCAATTCTGTTTTTATTCTATTATTTTTTGTAAATTCTGTCTATATGAGTGGTGATATGGAGTCATCTTTAACACATATGTTGATATGATGTTGACATGGCGCTAATATGGAATCACATAATAATAACAAAAACCAAAAATTGGTTTTGTCCATTTTTTTATTTTATTTTTTTGCATTAAATTAAAAAATCATCATAGCACTTGCCAAAACGAATAATTTTATTTTTTTGTGTTAAATTGAAAAATCATCATAGCTCTTACCCAATTTTTTTTTTTTTTTGCATTAAATTAGAAAATCATCACAGATCAAACAACTAAAAACTTCAAAACCATCAAAAATATAAACAAAAAATGATCCAAAAAAAGTTTTTTCCATAACAGAGTAAGCTACCCAAAAATAACCACAAAAATAACCAAAAATAAATAAATAATATTTGGCCGTTTTGGTAAGAACTATGATGATTTTTCAATTTAACGCAAAAAAAAATAGTTGTTTTGGGTAAGAGCCATGATGAGTTTCTAATTTAATACAAAAAAAATAAAATTAAAAATTGCCCCATTTTGGTAAAAGAGTTACGATGATTTTTTGTGATACCCCCAAATCTGAGCATCCACACCCTGACTTGAGTTGTCAATTTATTAATAATTCCATAACTTACAAATACACAAGACATAAAAGTTTACAAGGTTATAATACAATTTATTATACAACTCTCTCTACACATCTTATTCTTCTAGCGAATAGCACGTAGTGGAAACATCTAAGCATCTAGACCTCTAGTTCATTCCCCCCAATAACCCCACTATTAGTTATCTGCACCTGAAAGGAATATGAAGCAAAGGAGTGAG
>JAUMHB010065094.1:0-14040 GCA_032359685.1 Pittosporum tobira | reverse complement strand
TATAGCTTTTGATTACTTAGCAATTCTGCAATTCTAAGTAATATAACAGATTACATTCTGGTGCCTATTTTATCTTGTGAGGCATTTCGTCAGACTCAGTGCAGCTTTTTGTTGAGGACGAAAATTGTCTTAAGGAAAGAGTGATCATCACTCGACTTACGCCATTAACCGAACTTCTTTTTTGCAGCATTTCAAGTTCAACACAAGTTGTCAGACAGCAGTTTTTCCAACATAATATATAGGTAACAAGACATGAGTGTAGCAAGTGCATCTTGGCGAAAGTTGGCCGGGGATAAAGTAGGATTCTTCCAAGTTTTACAAACGCACTTTAACCGGAAAAGGACTTGGCCGGAAGCCGTGAGGGAATGTCGAGCATCAGATCTCCGGGTAAATCAACACTACAACATAAATTCATGCCTTCCCCTTCCCCATTTGGTTCTTTTTCTTCTACCTCTGCTTTTCCTCTCAAACAATCAAACATAATACCCATATTATAATTATATTCCTGCCCTTGTACACATACCCTCAAAACGTTAACGCTTGAGGTAAAGATTGAGATAAAGAAAAGAATAAAAAACAAAAAACAGAAAAGTTATAAATAAAAAAAAAATTGAGTTTAATTTTTTTTCTTGTGTTTTTGAGTTGAAAAGAAATGAAAATATACTATATTATCATTTTCGATAGTATATGTTGAGGAGAAGTAAATTAATTTTGTGATATTAAGAAACAAATGGTATTATAGGTATTATAAAAAATTGGTAAATGAACAGTAATTTTTCTACCCAAATCAGGCCAAATTTGGCCAAAAATGTTTTCTTGGCAAATTTGGCCAAATAAACAATAACTTTTTTTTTTTATTATATTACTGACAAACTCACAAACAATGGAAAAATCATTGTTTCTACTATTTTCTTCTCTTTTCCATTTCTCCCTCAACTCACAAACAAGCCCTAAGACATAACACTTCGATACTGACGCAACGGAAAGAATATTAGTTAAACATATTAATCAAATTTAATCTCCAAATTCTGATGATTGATAAATCCTTGTAACAAGAAACGAATTCTCAAAATGAAAACCAATATATTGAAATAATAATCTAAATTATTTTTATTACATCATAAGAGCGAGTATTTATAGATACTCAAATAAAAATCAATCCTACGTAGGAAAAATAAATAACATTTTCCAATTCTATCTAGTAATAGTAAATGGCAAATCTAATCTTAATTGAAATTAAATTCTAAATCAACTATAATAATCCTATTCTAAACCAACTACTAATATAATAATATATTTAAATTAAACTACTATATTAGGCAAAATAATAAATACAAATACATAAAATAAATTAATATTTTATGAATATTAAAATATAAAATAATATGACTACATCATGTACTCCTCGTTCTTTCCCCGAAGGAACTGTCATCAAAACGCAACTATGGAATTCAAGAATAGAACCCAATTTTGGAACAGAGGTGAGCATATAAATAAAGTGGGTTTATAGTCCAACTTGTTCAGAAGAATTACTACGCCAGAGATGGCCATCCCGGCCTGGCCTACATTGACTGTTCGATCCGACTCTTTGGATCCTCAGTCTGACCCAGCCCTATTTGAAGTTTTGAACCGGTCCTTAGGAGACCCCAATCATATTTTGGGCGGGTTTTGATTTGGGTCAATCTGTAGTTTAACCTTGGCCGAGCCCTAAATCGGAAATTTTCAATATCTTATGTAATAAAGAACATATCTAACGTGAAAAATATAAAACAATTGCGTAGTGTGTAATATGTTACATTATATATAGAATATTAGTACAGAAATTATAAATAAATAAATAACTTAAAAAATAAAACAAAGGGAGAAATCTAGGTCCAACCTACACCTAACCTTGGCCCGAGTTATTTAAGGCCTAGGCTTGATATATATACAGAGAGAGAGAGAGTGGATTATCTATAAACAAAAGGTAAGCATCCACCTGTCAGTAAAAATTGTGACACAGCTTTACTAAATTATATTATAATTTTAATAAGCACCCTAATATAATCCCTCATAATTTAAGATATGAAAAGACAAATATGTATCCTTTCCCACTTATTGAAGAAATTGAAATGAACCCCGGCCAAAACATGAAACTAGGGCAGAGGCGCCATAACAAAGAATAAAGAAACCAACCACTCACTACAGGTCATGGAAGCATAATGCAAGCTCAAAGTAGGACTTGTTTTCATCTTCACACTACACATAATTGTGTTTCAATAGCCAAGTAGGACTCATTTTCATACAACACATGGTTGTGTCGTGGAATAAGTCCAATCATCTAGTTCCCCTCTCTTCAAGGAATAAAAACTAAATATAACCATAAATAGGATTTTTGATTTTTCCCTTTTCCTTTTCTCGGGATTGCATAGGGATATATAACAAAAAAAAATGACAAAACAAATAATAATAAAGAATATGTGTTCAATTAACTCTGACACATAAACTCAAATCCAGAAGGGATTGGAAAACAAATACAACACAAAATCACTTTCCTCATCAAAATTGCGAAAGTACACAATTCAGGTCCCAACTAAGTAAAGAGTAACTACTGTATCAGATATTTCTCAGTAGGATGGATGGTTTTATCGTATCATCAAGCCCTGCACTGTCTGGGTGGCATCTTCTGTGACCTTGTTAGTTTGAATGGTGCTGATTACATTTGCAATGTTACCCTAAGAAGCAAATTGTGGAAGAATATACTCAAAATTTAAAAATATCTTACAACTTTGCAGAAAATGGTGCAACAATAACAAGGTACATTTGAAAGTTACCAGCAATTGCAAAAACAAAAAATTGAAGACACTCAGTTAAAGGCAATAAACCTTTCTTTAAAAGGGGACCATCCGACACGGGGATTACTTGACCTCTTTTTTTATTGATATTAGTGGCAGTCCTACTACAGATATTTCTATTTGGACTTACTACTAGTATGTAAATAGTTGTACATCTTCTGCGATTCAGAGGATTAATTCTTTAGTTCAAAGAGTTACTACTTTTCATTTCCTTTTATTTTTGAATATTTTTAAATTTGTAGTGTTAACCCATACTGCCAAATGTCAAATCACTAAATCAGTCATCTGTTATTTTGCAAATTTATTGGATGCTTTTCTAGTTGGATACGCTTATCTTTTCTCCTTCCGTTAGTTTTAATTTGAATTTTAGAAGTATATTATAACATATGTTACCCGGTTTAAAATTTGTGCAAGTGTAAGAATCATTCAACTCCACCAGCAAAATGATCCCAAAAAATCACTGAGGGTATCTCCAACATTAAAATGTTACATTGGCAACTAGACTCAGATTGTGTGCACTGTACAAATATAATATCAGGAAAAATGAGGCAAATGTAGATGACAATGATGAGTGGCAAAAGAGATTATTTACCCTCCATGTTGCCAGCTTCGCCCGGAGGGATTGCCACTGATGCGGTCCAAACACACGCTCGCTGTGCCGACTACACAAACATTGTGCAATAAAACTAGTCAACAACTATTGGGACTCAAGCATAGAGAGAGAGAGAAACAGGGACAACAGAGAGAGTGAGTATGCACCTCACAATCACAACTTGATTCATCTGATCTAGCTTACAGTCTATTAGCTTTGCTGTAACCGCCTTAACAACCCATAATTCTATCTCATCTTCACTGATCTGTAAGGATCACATTCCAGTATGATTTACAAGTGAAGCTAAAATCTGCTTATAAGCGGAATACTGATATAAAGTTATATAACCTGAAGTGTTTCCTTGATCACATGGTAAGGAATGTGGCCAGATTCATCAGCACCAAGATCAACCAATGATACCAATCTCATCTTTGTTATAGAGTCTTCATGATTAAGACCTAGACCATTCCAGAAGGACATTGAACGCAACAAATCAGCTAAGCAAATAGCAAAATGTGAACCCTCGACTCACAAAACAACATATAAGATTAACAGTAAGGAACAATTACCATAGCTCTTAAGCAAATCAGAATTTGCTGACTGAAATTCCAAGTACACGTCCAGCTTCTCAGTTAGAAAGATTTTCAGAAGTTGATATAGCAATTCATATTTAGCATCTTTCTCCAATTGGGCCACAGCAGGCATATCAAGCAAATCACACTGTCGTAAGCAAAAGGATTATTAACACAATATCAAAAAATTAGAGTATAATCTAGGTTGAGATGACATCAAGGAAACTGCATCACCACCTACATGAAAGAAAGCTACTAGGAACAATTCCAGAACAATGAAGCTACTAGGAACAATTCCAGAACAATGATTCACAGAAAATAAGCTTTCACATGATGATGAAGCACAAAAATAAAATGCCTAAAACCCCACCCTAAAACTGCTGATTGATGCAGCTATCCCCTTCTCATGAAAGAGCTTGAAGAAATCAAAAAAACAAGCTATAATTAACACGTAATACCCTATAATCTCAAGTCATATAACAAAATGGAACTGCCATCTCACTACTAAGCTTCGATACTTTAATTTTAATAAAGATCTCGGTTTTATGTTTATTGCTACATTCTTTATGTTTATTGATACATTCTTTGTGCAAAAGTAAATTGAAAAGATTCCACATTTTAGGCAAAAGATGAGGCAGGGTTTGGGGTGATTTTTTTGTATTTTCTACGAAGATGGGGATGAGGGTCTCTGCGATAGATTATTCGCATATATTAGCAAATATGTTCATCATCTACCAACCAGTACAAATCCTCGCAGGGTTAACTACAAAGAAACACTACTACTAGTCTGCAGAAATTTATGTTGTCACGAGCACCTTGATTTACAATGGTAAATTTGCCTTCTTTATCTATCTATTGCCATTACTTGCAATTAACTACTCATATTGCCCAAAACTTCAATCCCTATGTCAGAAAGTTTGCTACCTCCAAAGACTCGCCCTTTAAGATTGAATATATCAATATGGTAAAAATTATGATACCTGAAACATGTCTGGCGTTTTCACAAATTCAATAATAGTTTGAACAGCTTCTTCCTTAGCTTCACCCATTATATGAGCATCCTCATCAGAAAAGGTTGCCAGATATTTGGTAAGAAATTTGAAACACTCCTTCGCTGAGCTATATCTCCAATGAAAATGGTAAAACATGACTACTACATGAATCAATAAGCAAATGACTGTAAGGCGAACATAGATATTAATTCGTAATACAGCTTCTAACAAAGGCATCTTTTCTACCTTTTAGATTCCCTCAAAATATTAGATACAGAGAGAAAGAGGCTTCTTTGATCCTGGACCCCAAGATTCCATTCCTTCAAGAAACTATCCATCTTCTTGAAAGAGGGAACAATGTATTCGACGACCTTTCCACTGACAGCCAAATCAAGGGCCTTCATATAGACAAAGAATCGGCTGTACGGGTTCTCCAACAAGTTGTAGAGATTGAACATGCTGGAAGAAAAAGGGAAATACAAAGAAAAATAAATATGAGATGAGGACACAATTTCTCGAGCTCAAATTATCATTATCAAAAAAGTTACATTTTCAAGCGCAAAGCCGGCTTATCATTTGGCTGTTGGGTGATTTTTGTGGATATAAGCTTTGAGATATCCAGTGCTTGATCAAGACTGTCAGACTTCTTAACGAGATTGCAAATTACAGTGAAGATGCATTCAAGATCTGGGATAGAAGTCAACAAACAGCATATGGTGTAAGTATAATATCTTATATCTATACTACGGAAGACCCTTAAGAAACTACTTTCGTGAAGCCTAAGACCCTGTTTACGTTCTGTAAAATAAATTCATTTTGGTGAAACCTCCCATTAAGTCATTTTTGGATCTAGAAAAATAAAACATATTCATTTGTCTCTTTTTAAAGCCTTAAGCCACTTTTTTGAATTGTCTGAAAGAAACAAAAAATAACATCAAAATTCTAATTAATTGTAACTAGCTAATGCAGAAAAAAAAAATTACACATACGTAGTGTATGTGCAAGAAGACTAGTTTAAATTGTACAGGCGAAGCAGCAACCTCTTAAGAACAAAATACTCCTGTTCCACAAAAAGAGGCCTATTTCTCAAGTTCTTTTGTTCCTAAAAAAGTACCTGCTCAAATTCTTTTGTTCCTAAAAAAGTACCTATTTTCATTATGACAGCATACAATGACAGTATCAAGCCACTGCCATTAAACTAAAGAGTTATTATAGTAGGGGTAAACATCGAATGAAAATATATACTTAATAGTCGTAAATTTTACAAATTGCAATCTTTTCGTGGAACGGATTGTGTCAAGATGACTAATCTAAAATCAGTTACTCCTAGTAAAGCATTCATGATTTATGATTTATTAGTGATACTAAACCTTTTTCAGATGCTTTCCAAAATACTAAGTCAGCAGAAGTAAGCATTAGAGAGGCCAAATCCAACCATCTACCAGCTATCATGCATTCCTGCGCCTCCAAGCACAACCTACCTACTTGTGGCTCAGCTACCTAACAATCATCCAAAATCTCATTACAGTTATCACACAAACCCCAAACTACAAATAAAAAGATTCGATATTTCTTATATTAAAAGATTGAAAAAGAGGGTGAATTGATTGATACCTCGGGGCCAGCATCGGACCAGGATATCTGACCGGTGAAACGGACGACAGAGAGAGCGGGATCTTCCTCGGACGTTGGTACCACTGTAGTCATATTTTACAAATGCGAAATCAATCTCTGGCACATCAAAGTTAGTTTTGGAACTCTGATTTGGAGCTATGGGATAGTGAGGGATAGTGAACGAAGAAAACCCTAATTTGGGCTCATACGCTTGTGTGTAATCGAGAGTTCCTTGCTCGTATTTTGATATTAAATATTTTTCATTTTTAATAAATTTTAGTTTTGTATACGTCTAACAAAATTATGTTATTTTATTATAAATTTTTTATATTAAATATTTTTTAGAAAAAAATTATAAAATCGGATGGATTCCCACAAGAATGTAATAATGATAAAGATTTTGGTAATTATTATATTATGTTAAACTTATTGAATCATAATCATAATTCATAAATAAGCATTAATATTCTTATATAAGGTCCTTTTTTATAGAAAATTAATTAATTTTAAATTTAGAAAACTACATACATATTTTTACTTTAGGCAATTTAGCATCAAGTTAAAATTATAAAGAGAATCAATATTATATATATATATATATATATTACAAACCTCAATCGACTTTTTTTAGGTAGATATTTAGTAATTTTTAAACATAATTGACCTTCAATTTAATATTTAATTTCACAACTTAGTAAGAGTTAAAATGACTTTTTCATATGACTTACCGAGTTAACTAAAGTTTATAATAAATAGTTAAATACATATAATAAGTAAAATAATTATAAGGTTTAATGCAACCATCTCATCATCTTCTCTATTATTTTAAAATTAATTATAATTTTATTACATTTAACCTCTCAATCATGCATATTATAGAATCTGAATGGATTTTCAAGTGTTCATTTGGTTTAGCTTGAGAGTTATTGATTCTTTTTACCAAATTGTTTTTCTTTAGTTTATATAAAGAGATTTTGGTTCATTTTGTTATGTTTCTTTATTTCTTTGAAAATATGAAGGTCATATGGTTAATCAAAAAAAATGTTAAATCTCACTCAAATTCCATGAGTTCAAGGCCAAGTAAAACAAAATCCCTCAAAAAAAATTTATATATTTATTTAAAACTAATAGAAAATACTTTTATTTAAACTCAATTAGGACTAAAAAAATTTGTTCATGTGGGTTAATTTTTAAATATATATAATAAATAAAGCAATTATAATATTAAATACAAATATCTCATTATTCTCTTTATTATTTTAAAATTAATTATAATTTTATTACATCCAATCTCTAAATTATACACACTGTTAAATTTGGATGGATTTCAGGTATTCATTTAGTTTAGCTTAAAAGTTATTGATCATTTTTGCCATGTTTCTTTGCTTTCTTTTGTTCAAATAGAGAAATTTTGGTTCATTTCTTTGTTTCATTAAAAATCTGAAGGTCTAACGAAAAAAATGTTAAATCTCACTCAATTTCTAATTGTTCAAAGCCATGTAATTTTTTTCCTAAAAGAAATATCATATATTTATTTAACACTAACAGAAAAATACTTTTACTTGAGAACAAATATTATATCTTGAAAAGTTGTATTAATATATTCTATTAGTTTAAATATTCAAAATTTTATTTAATTAATCATTTATAAAGAAAAATTCACACAAAAATATAAATTTTAATTTTATAATTTTATTATAATAATAAATAATTGTATATAATCTAAACAAATATATTTATCAAATAATATATATATATATATATATATATATATATATATATAATTTTTTATAATATATTAATAAATAAATATTTTTAATATGGACAACACCAAATATTTGAATTAGTTAAAATAATAATACAAAAAATCAAAACGAAAATAAAGCTAGCGTGCCCCAGAAATTGGACGGGCCTAAGAACAGGTAAGACCCGATAACGAAGTACTCGTGGGCCACGGTGTTACTATTACTGGTGTTAGCATACATACATGATACATGTATATGTATATATGTATGCAGCCGCTTCTCTTTGCTCGTCACCATATTAGGGTTTTACATTTTCGCCTATTCTCTTCCTGGCACCAGCTCTCCTCGGGCTCTCGACCAGCGCCGAAAATGGTTATTCTCTATTCCTTATGTTTTATTGTATTTAATTTTATGCATGAGTATGTATCCGTGGTGTTTACTTATTATCCAATTTGCTCTTGTAGCCTTCGCACAAGACATTCATGATTAAGAAGAAGCTAGGGAAGAAGATGAGACAGAACCGACCCATCCCCAATTGGATCCGCATGCGCACCGACAACACCATCAGGTATTATATTTAAGCTAGCCCTTTTGCAGATCCGAGTTTCTCATCTATATGTATGTAATTGTATCCGTTCCAAATAAAGAGTGTTATTTGATGTGTTATCCATAATTGATCAATGTTTAGCTTAGTGGTGGGTACTATAAAATATAAATTTCATTGTAAATGTAAGGTCACTTGTGTCAATTTGTACTACAATAATTAAAATTGAACTTTTTTTTGTGGGACAACTTATTGAGAATTTGGAATCATCGAATGAAGATGGTTTTGAATAGAACTGCTAAAAAAAAGGTAAATCGGGTTTTTTCCGTACCGCGGGGTACTCTCACTGTCGGTTTCTCGGTTTCTGGAATTTGATTTCGGTTTGGTTGCTGCTGTAAAAAATCTAAAGCAGTTAGTGGTTTAGATTTTTTCCGAAATCAACGGTAAAAACGGCTTTCTCATTATTTATTTATTATTATTATGTAGGTAGAATAGTTTCTAGTAGTTCTATGAATTATGATATAGTTTGAATTGAGAAAATGTAAGAATTAATCATTGTGGATGGTAAGTTTTTGCTAATACATTTTTAAAAATTTTAAAATATGTGTATTTTATTTATTAATATTTTAAATTTTACATAAATAAAATGATAATAAATGGGACGGAGAGAGTATACGATTATTTTTTTTGATTTGTGTACTTTTCATCTTTTAATTATTTTTTAAGAGATTAATAGAATAATTAAACGATAATCATTTATTCGACAAAATCTTCTTATTTAAATTTAATTACAAAATAACATTCTATTCATCGAAAGGATACCGAGACGGTAATACGTAGCATTCTATTAATTACTCATAATTACATAATGAAATATAGCCGAGGGTTCAAGACACCCCAAGTACAAGAAAACTTGGGGGATTCTACGATTCGGCCTAGGAATGAATTGATCTGCGAAGGAAATATGTTAGTGTTAGGGAGGCTCAATCAAGAGTACCTCACCCACTCTGCTGGGACCTTCGCTTTACTTCCAAACATTAATATTTAATTATATACAAAAATAAAATAAAATAATAATAATAATAATTTTTTTAATTGTATGAAAAAAATAGATCTAAATACAAACCATATAACAAGGTCCAATTTCCATAATAAATGGTACGAGGTTATCAAAAATTAATATATTTTAACATAAAAATAAAAAATAAAAAAGGAATATGATACGGTACCGGGTTTTCTCGAAAAAAACCGCAACTGAACCGCTACCATTACCGCTTATACGGTTGCAGATGCGGTTATTTCCTGTTAACTAAAGCGGATACGGTTGCAGTATGAAATAGCAGTTACGGTGTGGGTTTTTCCCATTGAGCAGTCCTAGTTTTGAATTACTCCCTTCGTTCCCACAAAGTAGTATCATTCGATATGTGTTATCCTTTAAATAATGAATGTTTAGTTTATTGGCAGTGACATGGTCGATTGTATCATTTTATAATATTATCAATCAAAATAGAACTGTTCTTGTGGGACAATTTTTTCTGAGAAGTTTATTTTGTGGAATTGAGAGAGTAGCTATTTTGTCATCCTATGGTCTTGCAATATTTACTGTTTGGTCCATTGTTTCACTATTGCTTTGCATATATATAGGTACAATGCCAAGCGCAGGCACTGGCGCCGAACAAAGCTTGGCTTTTGAGGGAGGATGCGTCGTTCTTGGCTTTTGAGGGTGGATGTTTCATTGGCTATTGAGGGAGTATGTTTCGTTTCGTTCGGAACTTATCCAGTTCACTTCATATTATATGATTTGGTTTCAGAGTATTATTACAGTGTGACTCTTTATTCAGTTACTTTTTGCTAAGAACTAGGGTTTCATTCTCTTAAAGTTGGTTATTGTTGGAAACAACTATGGATTTTATTCAGGATTCTAGACTTCAATTAATATGACAATTATGAATGAATCATGAGTTTGAGTTCTAGTTACTTTGTTTTCTGTGTTTTGATTTCCTATGCTTTTTAGTAACTTTTGATACCAGGTGGTGGTTGTGAATAGAATTGTTTGTTTGTTGTTCATGGAAGCTTAGTTTTAGAATGATTTGGTTTCTTCCTTTATCTTGGAAAGTAGCAATCTGCAGCTCAATGGGTGGTAGTGTTATAAAAAAAAAAATTCATCTGTACCGGTTATTTTCCGGTATCTCTCACTCGGTCTGTGTTGCGTGTAATTTTCTTTGCTAGTTAAATTGATGCCACATGTCATTATAAAACAAACCTCTGAAAAGAGAGGCTTCGGTTTATATATTAAGATAGACTGCGTATGTGAAAACTCCAATGGCATTACAACTGGTCCTGTTTTGTTAACATCTGTTTTCTTGCTTATTTTGATTTTTCAGGCTTTTAAAAATAATTTAACTGTTGTTTTTTCAGGAAAAAAAGGAAAAACTGGTCCAATTTCCTGATACTAAGCAAAAAATCTCACTATTTCTTCCTCATTTTCTCTTTTTGATTTTGGTGAGTGGGTAGCAAGGAGAGGGCTGACTGCCCTGTGTTGTATTCTCTTAGATGAAGGTATTCCTGCTTGGATGGAGGTCTAGATAAACCTCATGAAAGTTTTATATTCAATTTCTGTTTTGCTAGTTTTATTTTCGAGTACCGAGGTGGGAGGGTAAAAGTTGAAGAACTATAAGGGTTTTCTTGAAAGGCTTCAACTTTCCATCACCTACCCTTTACCCCAAATTAAAACTCGCACACATAGTTTCAGCTTTAGTTGGTCGTGATTTGTGACCAAGAAACGACCAGTTTCGCTTGACCAGCTTTTATCAATTTATTTAATTGAGGGCTCATACAGCCAATACCAGATTAGTTGAATTCTCTGTCAGAAGAATGGATGATATGACATTTGTAACGTGTAAGCAATTTCATTGTCCTTTTATTCTTTTATGAATTGTCTAGTATGGATATCATGGCATCTGAAGAAGCTAAAATAGAAAATTAAGTTGACTCTTTTTTCTTTTTTTTTTTTTATTTAAAATTTACTTTTCACATACCAAAGTTATTCAATTTTGTGTAAGTTTAACCTAGGCACCTTTTCGATGTTTCGATGAACTTTAGCAAGCTCCTCTCCCCTATTTGGTAATTGGCCTCCAAAGAATTCTGATTAGTTGAAAAGAATCACTGATTTGTCACCTTGACTGGTAACTTAATATGCAACTAAAATTCCGGGGTGTCCACCATCCAATCGGTACTGTATTGGTTCAGGCAAGTATGGAGCTTCGAAAGCAGGAGAAGAGCTTCCGGTACTGCAAGCCAGCAGAGAATCCTCAAATTGTCGAGAGATTCCTTGTGAAAATATAAATTTTAATTTGGGGCAAACTTCCTTTGCTTTGCTCAGCCCCTTCTATCCTTTGGAGACTTGAGGATAGAGGAGAGCTTGTTTAAGGCTCGGGTTCGGGCTCGGCTCGGTTAAGATTCGATTCGAGATAGTTAAAAAAAACTTATTTAGTTTAATGAGTCAAATTCGAGCTCGGTTTGTTTAAAATTTGGTTTAATAAAAACTCGATAACAGTAAATATTTTCAAATTTTTCACGAAAAACTCGAGGTTGACTCGTTAAAAGAGAGTCGTTTAAGTTAAACGAGTCGAATTTGAGCTCCAAAAAAAATTCGTTTAACTAAATGAGTCGAGCTCGACAGGCTCGGCTCGTTTAACAACTCCACTCGGGTAGGAGTTCCAAATAACCACTGGAGTGTGAGGAGCAACGGAGCGGAATTCCCCTTATGTTTCTTTCTTCAACCGTTCCAAAGGACAACTGGGCTGGTTTGTTTACTCCACAGCCCCAAACCAAGGGAGTGGGTTACATCCAGTTCGTTCCCCTGTGCATAACGAATGGACACAGTTCTCATGAACAAACAGCATTGAAACCCCATGAATAAACAGCCCAATAGCCCAGACGTAATTGGATTAGAATATAATTGAAACCCGAACCGTGCCATCTCCAACATTATTCTTAACCAAAACGACAGCATTTTGCTAACTCATTTCTTATGTTGCGCAACAAACCTCGGGTCCTTCAAAGCAAACTGACGACTCCTATAAAAGATAGAATCGCCAATGCAATGAAAAGGTTTGAAAGCTTCTACATTTGCACCTAAACGGATACTCCGTATATTTTATGCTGATATTCCGCTATTTAAAGAAACTACTGAAGATCGGTTGAGATAATTGATTAGAACTTTCAATGAATTTTGAGTCCATAATATTTGTTTCCACAAATGCCCTCCTTCAGAATTTGTTACTCCGTGTCGTCATTCACAAACAGTTTCAATCTCTTCCATTACTTGTTAAACATATTAAGATAATATTAATAATGCATTCGTGCTGCCATTGGATTTCAAAAGAGTCAACAACATTACAAAAGATAACAATATCAAATTAGCACATCAATAAAGTCAATTCAATATTACAACCATTACCTTGAATTATACATATCAAGGACATCATCACTTTCCATCACCACCGAAGAGGTATCCCAAGGAAGAACCACCACCAGGGGCAGCATGCACTTTTGTCGAAGGCCGATCCTGCAATCATCCAAAAACCAATTTTATGATGTTGGAACCATAGAATCCATGCGAACTACCAAAAATCATGACACTGCAGATTAAAGTAATAATAACTCCACTGAGTATGTAAATCAGGGAAACAAATAACAATTACTCAAACAGGAAGTAGACACTAAAGCATGATCATTCAACAGAAAGTAAATACTCAATATTGTTAGACCACAAAATTATTGCCTCAGCAATATTTTACTCCCCGGTCCCCCTGTTCCATAATTAGCAATAAAGTCCACTCCAAGAATAGAGATACGTATCTAACATTATACTATAAAGTGAAAAGAAGTTGTTAACATGCCCTAAGTAGATTGAGTACTATCATGTCATTAGTACTACATTTCTAGCTAATGTTAGAAATGTGTTTGCAAGAATAAAGTCTTCTTAAATGTTGCCGTTTAGAAATTTGTCTAATTTTTGGAACGGAAGAAGTACTGCATAAAAAAAGACCAAAATCTCATCAATTCTAAAATTCTATGTTTAGAGGATAGTAGCAGCTATTATAATACTAAATTCCTTTTAACTTTAAAACTTATGATCATAA
>JAUMHB010065083.1:0-14041 GCA_032359685.1 Pittosporum tobira | reverse complement strand
AATTAAAAAATTATGTAATATCCGATTAAGAGAGCAGAGTTACACTCTCCTCTCCTCGTCTTTAAATGATATGCCCAGTATCTGTATCTTTCCAATGTTCTTTTCCAAGATGAAAGCAACCCATGACATGATTGTTAGGGCAAAGAAATAGTAAAAGATATTACAACTCAATTAATTACACTGATAAAGTTGCATCAAATAGACTACCATTTGGGACCAATATTGCTCTCCCCTATAATTTGTTTGTCCTTTTCTTCATTGCATGCTTGTGGTGGCCAACACTCCGGCCACTAAAACTGTTAAAATGACATTTTTCAAAGGAAATCAGTTTCTTCTTTTGCTTTCCTCCACCTCCCTCCTCCACAACTGGAGCGTTTAAGGAGCCGCCGGGGGTCGTTTGAAACTTACATTCATTTTGTTTAAAGTTCCAAGTAGAGTTGTTAAAAAAATACGTTTAAAGTTCAACTCGTTAAAAATTTAATAATATTAAATATTTTAAATTATTTATAAAAAAAAAAAAAATCAAATTTGACTCATAAAAACTCATTTAATTAAACGAACTAATCTTGAATTCTAAACAAATATTCATTTATATAATGGAGCTTGCCTCTGACTCTTTTAATTTAATACCCCATAATCCACAACCAAACAGAAAATATAGAATGGCACCAAAACTAAGCAGCTCCAATTAACTGATTTGACATCGACATTTCGGTCATGTCCTTGACTTCTTGTTAAAGTCACTACAAGGAGTGTTTCCTTTTTTCAGAGGAAAATCAGAGATAATTGAACAAAAATAAATTAATTAAAAATAATAATAATAAGAGAATACTGTAGTCTGTTTGCTACGAGATGCAATTGCCTTTTGAGCAATTAATGAGACGAGGTCATGAAAGACCTACTACCCTATGTAAATATACCCACATTAACTAACTCAGAGCACCTTCTGCTATTATGCTATAATTGTACTAAAACCACTGTATAGGAAGAATGGAGTACAGAAGAGAGTAGCTTATGAATTTAAACATGAACGATTGTGAAAATATTATAATAACCAGTTTGGGACATTTCTTCCAAATTCAAAGAAGTACAATCTCTAGTAATTACCACTAAAAGGCACACACCCTAGAGTTCCAACAACCATCTAACAGGTGCTTCAATAAGTTCCTAACAGACCGCACCTGAGACGTCACAGAACTCACCATCAAGGAACACTCCACAAGAGGAATTACTTTTTCTAGACAGTTGATAAATGCACTCCATTTTTTACCCCCGTGTATTTCTCACTGCACGGTTAAAATGACTGGAAAGTTTGTTATACGGTGGAGAGCAACTGATAAAATCTGGAGTACATTTATCATTTAGCCTTTTCAAACTTGATTTAGGAAAAGTTTGTTTGACAAGTTAATAAGTTGAATTAGAATGTACAAACAAACAAACATATACCCCAGGCTACACATGCTTCAGAAAAATGTAAATAAAGAACCAACCTCATGCTACACTTCCGTGATCTGAGGTGTCTTCATGATAATACGGTGTCAATTTCCCATCTTTGTTCACAATCTTCAGCTGGATTTCGGAGTTGCCTATTTCTTGCAACATTTTAACCACTCTTCTCATTGATGGACGGTTAATTGGGAGAGGACTGGTGCAGAGCAGACCTACGTTGAGGACTTTGCATATTTCTTCCTTGAAACAAGAATCAAGTTTTGGATCAATTACATGGTCTATGCCTTTCTGATCCAAAGTTGTGCAGACCCATTTTACCAAATCTTTCTCTCCAAACTCCGGATCAACTGGCAGTCTTCCCGTGACTAACTCGAGAATAACTACACCAAAACTGTATGTATCACTCTTCTCATTCACCCGAAGTGTGTATGCATATTCTGCCAGTGAAAATGTGCAAAAGAATTATAAACATGGAAGGAAAGTATTTTGAATTGTCCTTGAAAAAAAAAAAAGTGAAAATTGATACTGATCTCTACAAATATTTTGAATTGTCCTCAGCGAGATAGTGAACCCTTTAGCTTTGCAACAACAAAACCAACCACTCACTATGTTTAGGGTAATATATGCAAAATATTCAGGTAACACTCTTTTTGTGGTATAGAGTACTAATCATCACACAAATCATACTCCAAATACAATACAATCCAGAAATAATTAAATTGAAAGCACAAAAAAATGGGAATTATCAAACACAAAAAACATCAAATGGAAATAAAATGGCTCAGTGGCTCACTAACCTGGTGCAATGTAACCACAAGACCCTGCAATGACAGACATGGAATCACTCCCCTTTCCAATAGCATCAACAGCCTTCGCCAAGCCGAAATCTGCCACTCGGGCTCCAAAATCCCCATCCAATAAAATATTATTAGACTTCACATCTCTATGAACAATTGGAGGAACACAATCGTGGTGCAAATAAGAAAGGCCCTCAGCAGCATCCATCGCTATCCGATGCCTAATTGGCCAATCCAACAAACCACCTTTGTTACCATGAAGCAAATCACCCAAGCTTCCATTAGGCATATACTCATAAACCAAAAGCTTACAATCTCTAGTAGTACAACAACACCATAACCTAACGATATTCTTATGTCTAATCTTTCCCAAAGTCTCCACTTCTGCCTCAAAGCCATCATTACGAATACGGCATTTCTCAACATCTTCGTTCTCGTCCACTAATTTCGATCCTCCCCAAAGCTTTTTCACAGCCACAGCTTCCCCATTACTCAAAACAACCTTATAAACTTTCCCAGAAGCTCCACTTCCTATCAAATTATCTTCATCAAGAGCACCCAAGATTTCATATTCACTAAAACCCAATTTGTGAAACGACATCAATGTCCATTTTGATTTTTCAATAGCTTTCTTTGCCTTGTGGAAATTCCTATACCTCCAATAGAACCAAACGAGACCAACAATAAGCACCACCCCAGCAAGCGTAAAGATTGACCTCAGCATCCAAACATAGCCCATGTTCTTAACTCGACCCCTATGATCACACAAACCATCTATATCTCCACACAATCCAGGGTTCCCCAAGAAGCTGTTCATATACATTTTCTTAGCATATGATGCAGGGATCTCACCTGATAGTCGATTATTCGATAAATTAAACTTATTGAGCTTCAAATTCTGTAATCCAACTGGGATCTTCCCCGAAAACCAATTCCCTGACATATCAAGATAATTTAACCCTGATAAGCTTCCGATTTCCTCTGGAATTTTCCCCGAAAATTCATTATTTGCAAGATTAAGCTCATTTAGCTTCTTCCAAGAATGAATTCCACTTGGAAGCTCACCAGACAATTCATTGCTATGAAGATCAAGTCTTCCCAACTGATCAAGATTCAACATACTCGCCGGTAAAGGCCCACTAAACCGATTATCACTGCCCGAAAAATCCTTCAAATTCTCCAAGAATCCAATCTCCTCGGGTAAATTACCCGAAAAATTATTACCGACTATAATCAACGAAGACAAATTTGCAGCACCAGCTATAGTTTTGGCAATTTGGCCCGAAAATGAATTTCCAACAAGCTCAAGTAAGTATACACGCGGAAGCCCCCAAAACCCTGCCGGAACCTCACCAGAGAACTTGTTAAAACCGAGCCTGACACGTGTCAAGCTCTCACATTTGCCCAAATCCACCGGAATTTCACCGGAAAATGAGTTAGCTATCACTAAAAGCTCCTCAAAAACACCCTTGTCGCACAAACTTGCTGGAAGCTCTCCGGAAAACTGATTGCCTGACATATCAATCCACATCAAAGGAGAGTTCTTACCAAGATCTCTCGGCAACTCTCCGGTAAGTAAATTACTAAACAATCTTAGTTCGTATAAATTTGGTGACTTTGCTATACTTGCAGGCAAGGTACCTACTAGTTTGTTTTCGTAAAGATTGAGAGACTCGAGAGGCAACGAGCACAACTCGTCCGGGATCGTCCCAGTCAACTCATTCATCGATACGTCCAGTAGCCGCAATGCCTTCATGTTTGACCATCCCGCCCGCGGTAACTCTCCAGTAAGTGAGTTGTTGTAAAGCTCAATCTGGACTACACTGATTAACTGAGTGAGTGAACTCGGAATGACACCATTCAGGTTGTTTAACGCCAAATCCAAATCGACTAACTTACTGAGTCGACCCAGCGAGTCAGGGATCTCATCGATTAGATTGCAGCCGGTTAGCCACAAGACCTCGAGGTTCGTCAAGTTGCCGAACTCCGGCGGGATCCGACCCGGTAAAAAAGGGTTGTAGGACAAATTCAGCTGTTTTAAACTCCAAATGTTGCCAAGAAACGCCGGAATGGGCCCGTCAAGAAGGTTTTCAACAAGAGAGATAACTTCCAGATTCTGAAACCTCCCAAAACTCGCAGGAATATCGCCGGAAAAGTTATTTCCGGAAAAGTCAAGATATTTAAGGTTCGGAAGATCTGATAGAGTGGCGGGAAGTTTGCCGGTGAGTAAGTTCTGAGCAAGATTCAAGTGTTGCAGAGACTGACACAAAACAATATCGTCGGGAAGCGTGGAGTTAATGAAGTTATAGTAGAGAGAGATGAAGCTTAGATTTCGGAGTCGACAGAGAAGAGAGGGAAAGGGTCCGGCAATATTGGAACTGGAAAGGTCGACGGAGATGACGGAGCGAGTTACTGAGTCGCAGGTGAGTCCGTACCAGCTGCATGGCGTGTCATCTCGGGGGTTCCAGTTTGAGAAGACGCCGTCCGGGTCGTCGAAACCGAGCTTGACCCGTTGGAGGTAGAGGCCTTCTTGGTTTAGAGAGAAAGTAAGAAGAGGTGGAGAGAGGATGAAGAGTAGTGAGAGGAGAAGCAGCACCATTGTTGCTTACTTGCTAGCTTCTAGAGTGAGAAAAGTTGCAGACTTATTACAACCATGAAATAGAAAGAATGGAGAGGAGCGAATTACGAGGAAGGAAGGAAGGTAGGGGTTAAAGAATAAGTAGGAGAAAGTGATTAGATATCATGATGGCCATTAATATTGGTGTTGGGAAGGAGGACTGGAGTGATTAGTACTAAAGATGTGAAGAGACAAGTGATGCAGGCATGAGAGAAGTATGCAGCCGACAATAATGGTTTCTGAAGGTAGGGACTGCTATGGAGGCATTTTTGAACAGAGAAGAGAAGAAGATAGAGGTAAAGTGTTAAAGTTTAAATTCTGAGTTTAATAAGTGGGGCCTTCTGAAGAAAGGCAAAAATGTGCTATTTTTTATTGGATAAGTCATTTTCCAGTTTACTAAAGCTTGTACGTCTAACATTATTTCCGGGGGACTGTGGATGCTGGATTCTGAATCCTATTAGTACTAGTAAAATTCCAATTTGAAGTACTTTTATGCGCTGACAAATATATTGATATACTCCGGCCTAAAAAATAAAGTTTAATTAATTTTTTCTATTATCTTACAATAAATAATTTATAATATAATTTTTAATTTATAATTATTTTTTTTATTTTTTTTATTATGTCACATCTATATTATATTTTTTTTTTAATTTTTTATATGGTCCACTTGCAAGTACATTATTATAAAAAAAAAAAAACATATTCTCTTCTGAAAAATTAGTTTTCTTAATTTTAATTTTTTTTATATTTTACTCATTTTTTAGGACATAATGAGTATTTATATAAATTTATGCATTAAAGTGTAATTAATTATAATAAAATATTTATTTATATATTACTCTAACATACATTGTACATATTTATTTATGTATTATTCTAATATATATTTTTAATTATATTTTAATGCAATATTAATCATCTGATAAAGGGGATAGAATTATGCTTCATTAAGTCTATAATAATTGGTCAAATAATCTCAATGATAAAAAAATATAATTTCATCTAAAAAAGGGGAACAAGAATTTTGCTTAAATTATAGAATAAGAGCTCCACTTAAATTAATGAGAAAAAAAATAAATTTACGCACTAAATACAAAAAACTTAAATTTGAAACATCTTACAATTAAAAAAAATATTACAGTCTCAATTTTAATTATTAGGCTAAAATCTAACGAAAGGTAAAAAGGGATGAACTAAATGAAAATCTAAAGTCATTGAACCAATGTGATATTAGGGTAAAATATTAATAGTGGTACTATGTTTTAAAATAACAGTCTAATTTTGATTTTTTTTATAGTTAAAAATATCACTTTTTAGTGTAAAATTAAACATATTTTCAAAATTTTAAAAATTAGATTTTATGATAAATTGTAGCATATAATTTTTAATGGTCATATCCACTCTACTTATATTTTTAAAATAAATAATACAAAAATCATATCTAAAAGTGGGTATTTAATTCATAATATATAGAGTATATTTTTTACATAATAATATGATATTATAAAATTAATATATCAAATAACGACGAATAAGAATACAAAAAATTCTGAATTGACATTTAAAAAAATGGAGGGAGTAAAATAAAATAATTGAAATGGAATGGAATGGAATGGAATAATCGTTTTGAGTTTATAATGCAATTATCACGGGTGTATCTACAAATATAAGAATGCGTATTTCATTTCCCTTCTGGTACACATGATCCATTGCATAAGTATACTCTGGCAAACATGCTCCCGGCCGTGTCTCACTATTAATTTTTTCGCATATTTGATGTAATATTATAAGAGGTATTTCTTTTTAACTTAATCTGAAATTTTGAACATAGTAAAATTTTATTATCTCCATTTTAAAAAAATATATATTGTAAATTAAAAAAAATAAAAAAAAATGTCATAATACATATATTAATAAAATTATATAACTTGTATTTATAAAAAAATTATATAAAACTATTTAAAAAACTTTTTCTTTATATATTTAATTTATAAATTTTTAATAATCTTAATTTATTTTTTTTAGAATTAAAGGAGTATTAAATTAAATAAATACATTAACTGAATAACACGTGACGCCTCCTCTTTGCAAACAAGAGAAAAACAAAACCAAACACTCCCTTGCCGTACTCCCTTTTGGAGTCGTGCGAAAGATGAGAATTTAATCAATTTATACAAGACGCCAAATTGGTAACAAATAAAATTAAAAAAAGGAAAAAATTTGAAAAAATGTGACTTGAGTTGTACCTTCAATCATCTGATAAAATTATTTTTATCACCGTTCATCTGAGTAATTTATACTTTATATTTTAATATTATTATTTATTATTTATTTTAATTAGTTTTAAATAATTATAGATTGAATAATTATACTTTTAATTTATTTTAAAAATTCTTATTTGTGATTTATTTAAATTAATGTTAATTTTTTTAAAAATCAATTATGAAAAACAAGACTAAAATCTAGTGGAAGATTTGGTGAATTAGAGAAAAGGAGAGAACTTTTAAAATCTAGCATTTAGTTACTCCCCCTTCTCAAATTAAGTGAATTATTTACGAAAATATGAATATTAAGAAATATGTTAGATTATGAAATAATTATTTAAATTATTTTTATAATATTTTAATTTTAAATAAGAGAATAGTATTTAAAGTGACGGACTATAATATAAAAATAATAATTAAAATTGTGAGTAATATTTGATAAAATAATAATTAATGAAATAATTTATATTTTTAATTTTTTTTAAATATTATAATTAATCTAAAATATATATAATAAACGTTATATTTAATTTAATACTGAGGGGATAACATTCATGGTAATGAAGGAAGTCAAAGATCAAAATAGTACTTCTACTCCCCTAGACGACTACAAATTCCGAAATTCCAAGTTCCAGGAATATTTTTCGAAAAAAAAAAAGGTTCAGGGGTAAATAATTAAATTGGATGTGCTACTTTCAACCGCAGCCCGAGAAACAACCACCACCGATGCTTCTACGCTTTTCCTGTTCGGTCTGCTCATATATTTTCTCCAAGGGAACACGTGCCATTATATATAATAAAAAATTTAAAATGAGAGATTTTAACATAGAATTCTCTTATTTAACATCAAGAATTAGTAAATACTCCATAATTCATTAAAATTTTAGTATGAATATAACAAACTTTCACTATAGAGTTTTATTTTATAAAATTATTTAAAAATTTAATAAATTCTCTTTTTTTATATTTTTATTATTTATATACATAAATTATCAAGAAAATAAATATATCTCATAAATGTATTAAGTTAATTTAACTTTGAATTAAATTTGAATCGGACTTAGATCCGAGTGAACACGAATATATCTAATACCTCAGACAGTTTGTTATTTTAAACCTACACCATATCCCTACAACAAAATTAGAGTGCAATTATTCAATTATTTATATTTGTCACGATTCTAAAACTCTTTTTTGAATGTTTGAGTATTGAGTTTATCACTTATGGGTGTAGACTTAACAAGTTGATTAATTTTTAAATAATCTTTGAATACATTAAATATAATAACGATTAACGTCCAAAATTTTGTTATGGGTGTTAGACCTTCTTTCCACCAAATAGATCCACAAAACAAATTTGAAAATATTGATATTTATCAAAAATTTATTTTATTTTTTGACGAAAAAGAAATACCTTATCAGTTTCACAACTCCCAATTCCACCCGTGAAGCACCATAATTTGAAATTTTTGGCCATCCTTCTAGATAGGAAACATGAAGAATTTAAGAAGTTGTTCTATAAAATCTGGACCACGAGGAATCCCAGACCGTGAAATTGATGAGTATTTACGCTCATGTTGCAGAAACCATTCATTCACAAAAATGATAAATTGTATTAAATTTTTTACCTAACGTCAGTTTTCAAAATTAAATTCAAAATATGAAACTGAGCAATCAGTTGGGTCCGGTGGCGGGTAGTTTTGCTCCTCTGCATGTTTTTGATTACCACCAAACATTTGGACCTTACCATTCTTCAATTACTTTTAACTGCAGTAAATTATGATGTGGGCTGTCTTGCATTTCAAAAATTAAAAATGCTCTTTCAAACATACCGACATATATGCATAGATCGATACGTATGTTGTTGCTAAGTAAATTGTAACATCCCCCAATATATTTTGCTAATGGACAATTATTCATGGCATAGTTACATGAGTATTTCTTACAAGAAATTATCAAATAATACTATAAGAATAATTATATAATTGTATTATAAAATTAGAGTGTATTAGCAAAATAAAAAGCGTAAATACACTACCTCAAGTGCTATTGCTTCTATTATTTTCCGTTTGTTCCATACATATGTGCTTGAGCGAATAACCAAATTTCAAATGTGTCTCATTTTTATTGATAAGTAATAAACGTCAACTCAAAATACCCAAGTCATATTATGTGACACTATTTTTTTTTTTTTTTTTTTTTTTGTGAATAGTAGCGGCAATGGTTCTACTAATTTTACAATCACATAAATTTTAAATTAATAGGGTATCGAAGTCCACAAAAGACATTAATTTTACAATAATAATTCATCAAAAATCTCACCTAATAAAAAGATAAGACTCTACATTATTAAGTCAATAATAATGAATAAAAAATTTCACCTACAGAGAAACAAAGTTCTACTTAATAAATAAAAGAGAATATAAATATGTGCACTGCATGTAAAAGATTCAAACTTAAAACCTCTCGCAAGTAAAAATTTATTAATACTTCTGTCTAACAATTGAATTAAAATTTCATTAACTCTTGTGTCATCACTATTAAACTAACTACAATTGTATGAGTCATTCAAAAAGAAATTTATAAATATAGAATATAAATACGATATTACAAATTTTACAAATTTGTAACATGGTCTCTTTTGCAGGACTATTTAATTTAAAACGTCAAACGGAGTGTACTAAATTTAACTTTTCTAAAAAATTATATTTAAATTTGTTTAATTCTTGATTAAATTTTACATAATTTTTTAATATTTAAATTAATTAAACATTTAAATTTAATTAATTTTCACCTTTATTTATTGAATAATGATTAAAATCATATAAATACTAAATCTTCTTTATCTTGTTTAAATTCGTCTAACAATTTTTAAAAAACCATAATTTTCTCTACCGAAAGAGGAACATACATACATGGGGCGTGCGTAGTAGGCATGCAGGAACGTCAAGATTATGTTGATGAGATCAAAGACAGAAAAGAATTTTAAGTTAGGTGGAAATAAGAAATTCACAGCCCCGCATGATGGTGGGGTAGGTATTTGTATTGTCACCCGCGTGAAAACAGGATGCTCAAGCTCTGTGAATTATGCTCATGTCATGCACTTGTATGCATGGGTAAATAATACACTCATATGCATGTTGTCTATTTTATTTTTTTATTTTATAAAATAATATTATTTTATTATTTTTTACTATTATGTATTATGTGAGGTATATACATCACATTTTATTTATTTTTTTATTCTTACGAATATGTTCTACTATGAGTTAGAAATGTAACACTTGTAGTTTTGGATCGGCTTCCATCCGTTGCATTACATCCTTAATGCAATTTCACACAATATACTAAAAATATATAATTTTTGATAGTATAATTTTTGATATTGAGTTCTATATATAATTACTCTAAAAATGATAATAATACGATATTGTTTCCCATTTGATGAACATGCATTTTTTTTATAGAATTTTTTAATTGTTAAAAGAACTTATCAATATTTAACAATGAAAATATTTTAACTATTTTTTTTTCTTATATTAAATAGCTTGAAAATATCTAAATCATTAAAAATAAATATATTAAAATATAAAAAATAAATCAATATATTAAATAAAATTGCGTAAAAAGTATAATATAGGGGAACCAAATTCCATTATAGTATTTGGTCTTTTATAATCAATATGTTACAAGTTAATGTTACTTTATAGTTTAAAACACCGAACAGTACGTAAAACGAACAACACAATTTTTAGAGAAAAAAATAGTTACGTAAAACGAACAACATAATTTTTAGAGAAAAAAATAGTGTTTCAATTTAATTGTCAATTTTTTATACTTCAACGTAAAAATTAAAGCATGATTTTCTTAATTTCATTCTCTTTCATATTTCTAATAAGTAAGTATTTTTTTTTTTTATTTCTCTCTCTTTATCTTTTCAAGTATTTTACTCAAATTAATAAAATAATAATTTATTTTTTTAATTCATGTTTAATTTTTTTTAAAAAAAAATTATTTAAAAATAAATGAAATATCTTACGAGATCATGTTACTTAAAAAACTCGGAAGAATACTTAAAAAATAACAACATAATTTTGAAGCGGATCGAGGAGGTCCTACCTAAATAATGCTGCTACTGCTTCTGATTCATGCAACCAATTTATATGCAGACAATTTTTAAATACAAGCACCATGGGCACTCAATTGTGTCCGAAATAATGGTATTTCTATCTTTAATTTTCTTTTGGGTATAAAAGGAAATATCATTAGATTGAAATTAAAGTAACCTTGCTGGGGAAAGTCTAAAAGTGATCGTGAAAAAAATATCAGTTCATAATTGTTATTATTATAGCAGCTGCATCCTTTGCTTGCATGGTAAGAATGAAATATGCAATAATATTGCATGATGATTCCATAATGTTATTATGAAATGAAGTTTATAGTTTATTTTTTACAAGATTCTTCGTCCGTGTTACAAAATAAGTGACTCTTCAAATTTTGAATGTAAAATTACAAAAAAAATTAAATTTGAAACTTAGTACGATTTATTATAAAATTTGAAATAATAAATGGTTTAACAAGTATTACAAGATTTTATTTATTAAAATTTGGTGTTTTGTAAAATTAGCTAAATAGACATATTCAGTTGAGGGAGTGCAAAGAGATAATGGGATTACTCAGAGATTAATCGTTTTTTTTTTTTATAATTTTTTATATATATATAATAATTATAAATATAACTAATAACTATCTACAACATTTATGTATTTATAACTTATAGTATATTTACAAAGTTTATAAATTAAAAACAATAAAATCTTGGAGTTAATGTATGTAAGTACTGTTTTTATTTTATTTTAACATTGGAGGCAACCAACTAACCCGCCCCGACTCAAGCAAATCAGGTTTAAAAGGAGTTTGACCAACTCTTTTTTCCTTTGGGGTCCATTTAAGATATTATGTTTTTGGCTCAAATTATATTATCTTAATTATAAAATACACATATATTTAGAAAGAGTTTGTTTTCTCTATATTATCTTTTATTATTTATTGGAAAAGTGGATAGAAAAAGAAATTAGATAATTGAGTAGAATAATGAATTTTGTATTTTTAAAAATATATTTTTCTTTTATGTAAAAATGTTGTGGTTAGTGTCGATAAAATACGACTACAAATAGTTCAAATAAGAAAAGATAACAAATAAATTTGGACGAATTAAAAAAAAAAAAAAAAAAAGAACAATATAAGTTTGGTAAATATCAAACGCTCAGAATGACTTTTAAAAATCAAATGAATTCATGTTAAACAAAATTTAAAATTTCAAGAAATTAGAATTAACTTTATAAATTTGAAAACGAACTCATTTTATATAATGGAATGGGTATTTTATTGATGCCTTTAATTAAATCTAAACTAGATATATACGTGGTTCGCAAAAAAGAATAAAGAAATATGTATATATATATATATATATATATATACACACACACACAGTAGTATTTAAGTTCTTGAAAAAGTGTTTGGTAAAGTAAAATCAACCATACATTTTCCTACATAAATTTAATTTTTTTCCAGAAAAACAATCGAGCATGTGGTTGAACAAAATCCTAAATCTTGTACCCAAAAAAAAAATTAGGCTAGCTTGCACTAGACATATCACATTCTATGTTTATTAAATCACCATTAATGGGTGGAAACAGCTTCATGGACCTACCTGCAATTGACCACCACCATCATTGGTGGAAATCCGAATGCATCTACTCTCTCAAGTTCATATTTGTTACATTTTTTTTAGATTTTTCATAATTTTTGTCACATATCTTTTAAAAATATTTAATAAAATAAATTGTCTAATTTACCTTTATTTGATTAAATATGATTTACAACTTCAATCACTATTCTTGAATTATAGCCTACAACTTATATATGACTCATTAATTCAATTATTGTTTAAGTATTTAAATTTTAATAATGCAACAATAATTTAAACAATTCTTTTATAGTTAAAAATATTTTTTAATATGCATAAAAAGTCCACTATTGTGAAAATTAAGGGACGATGGAGTATATTTTTAAGGAAAAAATATATGTGAGTACATGTTTACGTAATTGTGTAAGCATAAATGTTTTAAGAAATATACTATAAAGTATATCTCTTAAAATACTCATATTTATACAACTGAATTAATATTTGTCCAGTTCTCGGGTTCTGTAATAACCCAATATTTTTAACATGTTACGAAATTTATTTATTTTTAACAGTATGATATTTTTGGGTATAAAATAAATTGTAAGGTGCTAAGTGCAAATATATTGATTTCCGACAAAAAGAATGTCAACGTTAAAGTTAGAAAATATTTTTTCCCGTATCATGCACCGCAAATTATTTGTGGACCCTACAACGGAATATGTGTAGACCCCACTAATATTCATCGGACAATTTTTGAGATGTCCTAAAACTCAAATTGTCAATAATTATTGGTCTGTCACTTTCCACTATATTATTACTCCGATAAAGATTGCAACAGTAATATGAATAATTGTGTGTGTGTATATATATATATATATATATATATATATATACTTGATGTTAATGTATCTGATAAATAATTTTCTACGGTCAATATCACTAATTTTAAATATCTGCAACAATATTAAAAATAATTATCAAACATGCTAATATTATTTTAAAATGTGGTATAGCTGAATATATGAAGGTAATTATGATATAGCATAGCTGTCAGATAAGAAATAATTGTATGAGTCAATTGATAAATTATTAAATTTGTTGTATATGATGTTTTTGAAGTGCTTGAAGAATTATTAGTAGAAAATATGTTGTACTAGTAGGGTATGAACTTTAATTAATAAGTGACTGATTTTGGATAAGTATAATGATGGACGGTTGGAAG
>JAUMHB010065072.1:0-14043 GCA_032359685.1 Pittosporum tobira | reverse complement strand
TATCAAATTCCATTGTTACCGTCCAAGAATTTTCACATCTTAATCTTTTGGATTGGAACGAACGATAGAGGATTAGTTACTCGGAAAAGATTATATAACATGGTGGATTTCTCGGAGATACGGTCCTAGATTTCATTTTAACAGTCGGGAATTTCCCGCCACATCCAAAAGCGACAAAAATATCTGGGCAGGCGTGGACGAAGTGGGGTGACACGATAAGGTCAAAGATATTTTCTCACAACTCATAAAATATCGTTCCGGGCTTTCCAGCGCATCTTGCTAAAATGCACCCAACTGCCTTCCATGCATTCCTTGCCCTCCTATTCCTCGTCATATTACAAAATTCCCAGCTTCCTATTTTTTTTATTCTTTCTAAAAGGCAGTTTTTTTTTTTTTTTATAATTTTTTTGGATTCCCTTTTTTATGTCCGATAATTCATTTGGGATTCGATTAATTTGGAATTGAACTTCCATCGGACTAATAAAGAGAAAACTCTCGAAATATCGTCTTTTATCGTGCATAAAATTCGAACTCTATTTATTTCTACACGGCCCCAACATCTGTTGGTTAAAAAGAAAATTTATTAAACAATATGCGGGTTGTTTCGACCCCGGGATCAATTCGGCGAACAGAGTGTTTATTTTGTCTGGTTACCACAAGCAATTTTTAAATTTTTAAATAAAAATTTATAATTTAATTTTAAAAAATAAAAATTTTTAACAATAAAATTTTAATTAATTTAAAATAAATTATAAATTAAATATAATGAATTCAATATATAAATTCAAAATAATTGATAAATAATTTTATAATTAATAATTAAATTTAAAAATAATAAATAAAATATAAATTATTTTAAAATAAACTATAACCAAAAGGACCATTGACAATTTGCACCATAGACGACCTGAATATAAAAAAATCCACCGACCAAGTGAACTACCACCCAGTTCTCTATCTTCTCAAACAATTACAATAATCTTTTTGGACGGCCAAACAATATAAAGGACAATTAATTAATATTATAAAGAATTATAGAATATTAAAATATTAAATAATATATAATAGCACAATTAATTAATATTATAAATAAAATTTTAAATTTAAGTCTTACAAAAAAATAATACAATGTAATATATTTTATATAATCAATATTTATAGACAAAATAATATTATTTTAACAAAACATTATTTTTTCTAAAATTACTAATCCTACAACCTTTTAATAATCTATCCATAGATATTTTCGTAATTATGATCCATAGTTTGGGTGGTCTCAACTGTTCTCTCCAAAGATACCTTCTGTCCTAAAATATCTATCACAGTTGCCAGATAGATACAGCCGTGTAGGGTGAGACGAAACGCACCAAGAAAAAAAAAAAAGAAACAAGAGAGGCTTGGACTGAGAACGTGCGAGTGAGAGAGAAAATATATTTTCGGAGCTATGGGAATTCAAAGAGATGAAGAAGAAGAAAAGTTTGTTTGCAGCTACGGGAAGAGGCTAAAATGCGCTGGAGGTGAAGATGAATATGAAATAGATGAGTTTGAAGAGGATAGACAAGACGAGTTTACGCTGCGGATGGGTGATTTCCTCAACCCGATGATACCGTCATCTATCGTCGTTTCCGATGCTTTGGAGCCTGATTCGCCGATTATTTACGTCAACAGTGTTTTTGAAATGGTCACCGGTTATCGCGCCGACGAAGTCCTCGGTCGGAACTGGTAAACTCAATCTCTCTCTGTAAATTTACTTGCAAGTGTGAATTAACTCGGCGCATAATTGTTTAATTATATATTTTCCTCTAGTTTTGGTAAATTAAGTTTAGTTTTGGTTTGATGATTGAAATTTGGTGATTAAATTGTGTGGGATGTCTATTCAGCTAGACACCTAGACTAGTAAAAGTACTCGTCTAAATATTCCTAATTTGGCAGGGAGTTTAAGATATTTTAAAATTATATTTATATTATATATATATTTTAAATATTTTGTATATTTAACATATTTTTTAGATATTTTGTATATTTAACATATTTTTTAAATATTTTGTATATTTAACATATTTTTTAAATATATAATCTTAAAACTTGTGTCTAAAATAAGTAGGGACATTTAAATTGAGGGAATATTTTTTTTTTACTGGTTGGACAATATGATTATATAGTAACTTAGTATACAAACTCTAAAGATGCGTTTTATCCTAGTGATAATTATTTTTTACTTCATTATGATTGCATGATATCGCAATTGCGAATTTAGAATCAAGGATACTGTGTTATCTAATACTAAATATTTTTTTTTTATGAGTTAAAGAATTTTTGCACCCACACACGTATATATTTGAATCTGTTGTATTGTCATTGTACCATCTATTACCATCAATTTTACATTTTGATTGATAATTATATATCTTCTTGCTTCAGTCGGTTCTTACAATATAGAGACCCTCGTGCACAAAGGCGGCACCCTTTGGTGGATCCTGTAGTCGTTTCAGAGATCAGAAGATGTCTGGAGGAAGGCATTGATTTTCAAGGTGAGCTTCTCAACTTCAAGAAGGATGGTAGTCCATTGGTGAACAGGCTGCAACTAGTGCCAATACGTGGCGACGACTGCGTGGTTACACATGTAATAGGTATACAAGTATTTTCTGAAGCAAAAATAGATCTGAATAGTGTCTCATATCCAGTTTTCAAAGAAACTTGTCCGCAAAAATCCGATCAATCGGATAAATACTCTTCAATGAGCGGACAGTTTTCGTATAGCCAATATCAAGATTTATGTGGGATTCTTCAGCTCCCCGATGAAGTACTGGCTCAGAATATCTTATCACGCTTGACCCCACGAGATGTTGCATCTATTGGTTCTGTATGTAGAAGGATTCGCCAGTTAACAAAGAATGAGCACTTGAGAAAGATGGTATGTCAAAACGCGTGGGGACGAGAAGTTACAGGTGCACTGGAACTGATGACTAAGAAATTGGGATGGGGCCGTCTTGCTAGGGAACTGACAACTCTCGAGGCCGTTTGTTGGAAGAAGCTCATAGTTGGAGGTGCGGTCGAGCCTTCACGTTGCAATTTTAGTGCCTGTGCTGCTGGGAATCGACTCGTCTTGTTTGGAGGGGAAGGAGTTAACATGCAGCCAATGGATGACACGTTTGTACTCAATCTTGATGCTGCAAATCCAGAGTGGCGTCGGGTGATTGTGAAATCTTCGCCACCTGGACGGTGGGGCCATACTCTCACATCCCTGAATGGTTCCTGGTTGGTGTTGTTTGGTGGCTGTGGAAAGGAAGGATTACTTAACGATGTCTTTGTTCTTGACTTAGATGCCAAACAACCCACATGGAAAGAAGTCTCTGGTGGAACTCCCCCACTCCGGAGATCCTGGCATAGCTCTTGCACAGTAGAAGGTTCAAAATTAGTCGTCTCGGGTGGATGCACCGATGCTGGAGTGCTTCTTAGTGATACCTTTTTGCTGGATCTGACAAAAGATAAACCAAAATGGAAAGAGATTCCGACTTCATGGGCACCTCCATCTCGATTGGGGCACTCCCTCTCGGTTTACGGACGAACCAAGATACTTATGTTTGGTGGGCTTGCCAACAGTGGGCATTTGCGGTTACGCTCCGGTGAGGCATACAGTATTGATCTGGAGGACGAGAAGCCGCAATGGAGGCAACTCGAGTGTGGGGCCTTCACCGGTGTAGGCAGTCAGAGTGCGGTGCTTCCTCCCCCTCGGCTCGATCATGTTGCGGTAACTATGCCGTGTGGGCGTATTATAATATTTGGTGGTTCGATTGCTGGGCTGCATTCTCCGTCTCAGCTTTTTTTGTTGGACCCTGCTGAGGAGAAACCTTCCTGGAGGATTCTCGATGTTCCTGGGAATCCACCGAAATTCGCGTGGGGTCATAGCACCTGTGTGGTTGGTGGGACCCGGGTGTTGGTTTTGGGTGGGCAATCAGGAGAAGAATGGGTTCTGAATGAATTGCATGAGTTGTGCTTAGCAAGCATACAAGACTGAAGTCGTATGATTTGGTGACAAACTACTTTATCTCGTTTCAATTTAACATCTGGTATGTTTCCCACTAGTGACGATGTATTTTCCCTGTTTAGAACTTTTATATTTGTATGTTTTGTATATATTGATTGTAGAATAAAATTATGATTTTTCATTATTACTAAGACTAGTTGGTAAATGAAACAAAGTATTCCATATTAAAAAATAAAATAAAATTGAGTATATATGAATACGAGCCCAACTCCATGCTCCTCTAGTACTTCAGGGATGAATTTCATTATTTCTATTACAAAAAGAAGATGCAGTTAGCTTTGTTAAATGAATAAGAAAAATACTGTAGGTATATATGTGGGAGAAGATGCCTGCTGCTGCCTGCCTTGTGCGTGTTGTTTTGTTATTAAGGAGTTTAATCACTTCCATGCCACAGAGTCGATTTCGTCTCTTGCAGACTTGTAGAGATCAAGTTTCTTTGCTATGGACTCTCTTTTTGCCATGAGCGAAGGGTCCTCGTCCAACATTTTCCCCAGCTGATCTTTCTGTATATATATATATATGTCAGCTCATACATTTAGCACCACAAATACCATTATTTAAGGATTGGTTTGTCATGGCATATTGGTAGCTTATTTAAGATAAAATGAGCTATTTTAGAGTGTTTGACACAATTTATTGGTAATAAGCTATAAGCCTATAGCTGGTGTACAATACTGCAATGCATAGTTTAAGAAAAAAAAAAAACAAATGGTTGTGAAAGCGAAGGAAGGTTGGAATGCCAACATATGCCTATTATTGAATTGACTTGACCCGACAATACCCATTTTGGGAACGTCCAGTGCCAAAGTCACCGAATGGGTAAATCACTAATCCCTAAAACGGACTATGTAATGTACTTTATGTGCGGACGTTTTACCAAAGGTTTCTAATCTACTCTTGTGTGATTAGCATACCTAAATTATTCCCCATTAACCATTGCGAAGACCGAATTTGCTCCACGTATGTTTACTAATTTTTTGTAAATAAGATGTTTAAAAAAATTATATATGCCAAACATATATGTCAACTTATTAATAATAAGTTGATGACTTAAATTAAGCTGCTAAGTAAGTTACATAGAAAGTTGTTTTCTAATAAGTTGCCTTGCCACTAACGAAAATTGAGACACATTACCTCCCTTCTTCCAATTTGGGCATAGAAGTGGTTGAGCAGTGATCTCCTAGCCTCTCGAACTTGACAATAAACAACAGCTTTTGGGATAGAAGTTTTTAGGGTATCACAAACCATACCAATGTAAGCAGACACATTTGCTCCTGATAAGAATCAGCAATAAGTTCAGAACTTTAAATTTACTCCTACCAAGGTCAGAATCTGGTATTGTGCATTTCTCTTTTTTAAAAAGCCATGAATAAGTAGATACACAAAAAAAGGCGCTAAACTGCTTACCAATCTTCCTGAAATGCATTTCAGAGTACCGGTCCACATTTGGGCCTGATGGATTTGAGTTTTTGTCCGGTTTTTTGTCTTGGCTTTTATCTGGTTCAGCTTGAAGTTTCCGGAAAAATTCAACTGTGAGGTAACTAGACTCCTGATCTACTAGCCGTAAAACTGTCCTCCGACTTTCATCACGAAATATTTCTAAAGCTTCGTTCGCAGCAGCTGCTATGTCAGATTGAAGAGATGGGAATCTTTTCAGTTCCTGCGTTTCAACCATCGATTTCCTCACAAGCTCTTTGAGAACCAAGTGTACCTGAGAGATAAAATGAAAATGTATTGAACAAAATGGAAGGACTTCATGCACTAAGGAACATTTTCATCACTTGAAAGAAAAGTAAGCTGAAAGACGCGTGATTCAAATGATGAGTAGAAAGTATTACAGCATCCACAGAAGCTTCAGCAGGGCCCTTGAAATAGCCGAGAGATCCATCAATTAGTCTTCTGTATCCTTGTTCAGGAGCAATCAAATGGGGCTGATAGCCATCTGCCTCAGAAATAACTTTCCTGACGTTACTTAGAGAGAGATGACGATCCAATGGGAGCTTCTTTAAAGCAGCCGGAAGTTGATGATCAAAGACTCCATAAATTTTATGTCCACCTGCTCGCCTGAAAAAATAGTTTAGTAGTATTTCATGTCCTAGATATTAGACATAAATCAATACCCCATTTGCTTCAAAGTGAGATATAATCCTAAAACGATGAACATTAAGGAAAATTTTACTTCTACAAACTTATCCCTAGCATCCTGTAAGATTCGGTTCAACAAAAACATTCTTTTGTGCGTATGAGAAGCAATATCTATAGATTAAAATTATGCGTTACCCTCCATCGAGGTGCTCCTTAAACACACGGTCAAATGCACGACACAATTCCAAAATCGTGTATAGCTGTGCCTGTAAGTACAATCATAAATTCAAGTTAGAACAAGGCTGAAACCTATCTCACTGATAACTAAGGATACTGCATTATGTAGTTTCCATGATATACCCCTCCATCCACGCCAACTGGCCTGCCAATACGGTCCAGCTCTGCATTAAGCTCATCGATTGTCTTATTTATTAAAGCAATAATGCTTGGTATTCTCTGCCTGATTACAGTCTCCAGATGCTGATTGATACCAATAAAATATACATATCAATGTATTGGTCTGAACAAGTATCATAAACCTATTATTATAGGCAAACCACTACAAATGGATATCCTAAGAAGAAGTGGAGAAACCTTGGATAGAAGTTTCGCAAGATATTCGGCACCCATTTTATGGGCCAAGTGTCCGTACTCGGGGCTAGATTCAAAATACTCCTGCTCCTTTTGGCGTGCAGAAAGCATGTCAACGTTCTTGTTTATGTCAGATTGTGAACGATTCACAATTCCAACCCAAGGATGTTGAAGCCTGTATGACCTTCCCTCAAGAACCTACATTTTGATGGAAAAGTTTGTGCCTTCATCAAGAAAAGAAATAACGCGAGCATGAAAATTTTGGTACTGGGCTAAAAATCAACCAAGGGTAGGTTGTAAATTTGCAGAATATTGATGAAGTATTGAGTCCTTACATCTAGGGCATTTGTTCCCTTGTCCATCAAATCAAGTTTTGTTAGCACTCCGAATGTTCTTTCACCTAATGATACCAATTATAACCGGTAAGTAAATTATTTGGATTAAGCATTTTAAAGCAGTGAAGGAAATACAGAACCAAAGTCATGCATGATACCTGTCGGATCAACTTCTCTTGCAAGCTTTATGGCATCAGAAGTGGCAATATCTTGATTAGCCGGAGAAATGGCTAATATAATGCAATTTGGCTGCATAAAACAGACTAATTTATTACATAAGCTCAATATGCAGAGGGGCAAACATAAAATGCTGTTACAAATTATTCGAAAGGCCCAGCTGCTAGCTGTTGTTGGGTAAGTATGGCGTAGTCACCTTCTCAACGTAAGAGCGGACCATTTGCTCAATGTCTTCAACAATAGTCTCCGACTGTCCCTCTGCACGTATAACCAATAAAATTTCAAATAACAGTCATTCCATAAGTCCATTAATACATACGTACATGTAAAATAAATAAAACAATTTTGCTGTAAATAGTACAGAAGGCGAAAGAGTAATATCATGCTCACCAACAGCAACCTTTGTCAAGCCAGGAAGATCTATGAGGGTTAAGTTCACAACTGTAAAACAAAACAATGCACTTGAGATTCATACATAAATCCGACTAAACCAATTACTAATACATTATGGTGTTGCAATTCGCAGAAATTAGCATGCACAAAGAGAACAATAAACTCAGTAAAGATAGAAATGCCAAAAGCATGAAGCGTAGCAACTACATACCATTTGGAGAATAAATGCTGAGGTGAATTGGATGGTTCGATATTTGCTTAGACTTCCCAGTTATACGATCTGTTTCATCTGAAATCTCCTTACGCACGGCAGCTGCAGTAGGGGAAAAAAGGTCCCTTAACATAATTATCAAATTTATTATACACATAGGTCGATCAACCTAAGAAAGATGGTCATGACTAATAAAGCAACAAATATTCATTAAATGACTGAAAACTTCTTGTTTATGAGCTCATAAATTTAGCACATAGGCATGAACTCACCAAAATCAGAAAACTTTTTCTTTGGAGCATGAAGAAACTCTGCATATTCAGACTGTCCCTCCACCTTATGTAATTGCAAAACCAATGGCCTCCGTGTAACAATGCCTTACAATTAAAAATAAAATAAAATGAGAACATCCTATATCTATACAAAGCGAAAATGCTGACCATCATGAGTAAATTGACAAATAGCCAATTCAATTTAAAATAAGGTACAATCTCCGTCCTCCAAATGATGTCACAGTTGGTGATTCCAGCTCATTATTATGGAAGTTGGTATTTGAAACCTAGATACTACTAGTTTAATAAACGGTTTTTAACATGGCTATTAAGATACTCCGAAGTCCAAACTAGAACTATGTCCTTGTACCAATGTGGGGGTCTCCTAACAAAGTATAGTTTTTCTATTTTATAAAAGCTTGGCCTTTGCAAAGAGTGATTAATATAGATAATGGCTACCTTATCAGTCATGAAAACTACATATATCTGTAACATTTTGGTTCTTTAAACTAAAAATCACAGCTGCAACTAATCCAAAGTGCAATACAGCAATGATAATCTTGCGTTGTCATTAAATTTCTTGAATTGAAAAATACGAATTACCGGATCCACGAGGCAGAAAATCCCTCCCAACTACGCTTTCCAACACCGATGATTTTCCAGAACTCTGAGAAATAAAATAAATCAAGAAGTTGAAGACAGAGGAAAATGACAAGGAAATGAAAGAGGAGGAAAATGGAAGAGACCTGGCCACCAACAACAGCAACAGAAGGAAGAGCTTCCCAGAGGGACATTCCTTCGCCACCATGATCGCCTAATACGGTGCAAGCTCTTTGGATTCTGTTTACCAGTCCTATCAAGCTTTCCATTGTCGCCATTATAATTATATATACAATTTAAATTAATTAATGCAATGCTGAAGAGATCTGATCTGAAATATGATAAGGACTTAAATATGGCAAATAACAAAAGAAATTGTATGGGGGAAGTCACTGTAATGCAATGTGTTTCCAGATGCAGAGATTGAGAGAAGAGAGAGAGAGAGAGAGAGGGGAAACAGAAAAAACGGTTAAGAACCAGACAAAGATGAAAGTACTCCTTTGTCCAAACAAGAAAATAATATTTTTATAATTTATAATTTTTTAAATAATATTTTTTAATTAATAATTAATCTCTTAAAATTAATAGTGAAATAAAGATTATAAATATGTTTGTATTTGTACATGAGAGTAATACACACATGTACATAAGGATCAATTACATGGATATCCATGTTTTGATTCAAGTAATTTAATTAAATTTCGAAGTGTGAATGGACCAAATTGAATTGATTATTGAGTTGTTAAATTTAATTTGGTTTAAACCTTTTTTTTTGTGTGTGGATTGAACTTGAGTATTTAAAATAATTTTATAAACATGTTAGAAATTAATATTATTATATCAGTATTAATAAACAAATGTTACCTTTTATAGCTCAAAGTAATATTTAATAACATCTCTAGTAGATAATTTATAATTTATACTATATATTACATATATCCACTATATTTAATGTTTTACTTACTTTTCATATTTACTTGGATATGTAGTATGTATTTTATAAATTTTAAGTATAATTTATCATACAATTACATAAATAATATATAACTAACATAATAGTATCATTTTAGATATTTGAGAGTGAATTATAATTAAAGGTATTAATAAATAAATAAATTTACCTATAAATTGAATAAATTTTATGATAGATTCATTAAGATAAAAAAAAAAAACCATACTAAAAAAATAATAAACAATTATTTGACTGAATCAAACGAGTACAAAATTTAATGAAATAATAAATTTAGTAATCACAAGTAAAATAAAATTTTATGATAATTTTAATTCAAAAGTACTTTCACTCAACTTTTTAACACTAATAAAAAAATAATTTTAAATACTTAAAAATTAATTATAAATAATATTTGCTTAAAAATAATAAACAATAATTAAAATTGAAGCCACAGCAATCCTGGATCCACCATATCCCTTGTTTTGTTTTATTTTCCCCTTTTAGGCCGTTTCTGTGTCCATCAGATTGTTCATCACTTCATCTCACAAGTCACAATTGAATTTTCTGACAGATAATTCCGACTCTGTGAAGTTAGGTGATGACAATCTCTACACTTTTGCAGTTCAAGTTAATAAGTTTGTATTTCCGATTTTTTTTATAGTTAATTTTAACCATTATTCGGCCATTGAGGGAGGTCCTCCATGAGGCGATCAGGTCAGTTGTTTGTGATTATTGTAAAGTGTAACAAACTCTTGGACGCAGGAATGGGTGCAACGGAGCAGATGCAAGCTGGCACAACTGTAAATATGGTAGCTTAGAGGTTGCGTAGTCTGCGAGCCTAGTTCATGTGTGTATATATATATATATGATCATATTGTAACAGAATGACACTACTGAAATAATAATTCTATCTTCTTTCATTTTGTCTCTCTCAATTGTAACATGGTATCAGAGCTGATTTCTTTCTCTGAGATTCCTTTCTTTGTTCCGCCATTGATGAACTGATTGAAAGCTTAAAAACTTTGATTACTTCAGTTCAATTTTTTTTCCAAAATTCTTCGATTTTACTTCATTAAGATTCAATGTCTACCTCACAACATCAGACTTATGCCACTACAGTTCAAGTTAACAATCTGAATCGCAATATTCCTCCTCCTCCTCATCATGATGATGATGAAATTGATCCTTATGATTCTATTGTTACTACGGTACAACTCGTTGATGTATTTCATCCTCTGTACTTGCATCCTAATGATCATCCTGGTTTAAAACTGATCTCATTTATCTTAACTGTTCCAAATTATAATCAGTGGAGAAGAGCTATGACTATAGCTCTATCTGCTAAGATTAAACTTGGTATGGTGAATGGATTATGTGCAAAACCTAAGGCAACTTCTGTATATCTGAATGTACGGAGCAGATGCAATGATATGGTGATTGCTTGGTTGTTGAACTCTGTATCTGCTAATATAGGCTCAAGTGTGGTGTACTTGAAATCTGCAAAGGAGATTTGGGATGATTTGCAGTCTAGGTCTACTCAAAATAATATCCCTCAAATTTTTTCAATCAAAAAGGAATTCATTCATTTGTCATGAGATAATCTGACTATTTCAGATCATTTTACAAAATTTCGTACTCTCTACGATGAATGTATGAGTGTTTCACAAGTTCCAAGGTGTACATGTGATTGTACTTGTGGAGCAGCAAAGCAATATGAAGAATACATGAAAACTGAGAAAGTGACTCAATTTCTCATGGGGTTAAATGATACTTCTACTGGAGGAAGAGGCAACATTCTGATTATGAATCCCTTACCTGACATCAACCAAACACATTCTTTACTTATTCAAGAAGAAAAGCAGAGAGGATGATCCTCTGGCTCAATCTCCTTGGTTGATAACAATGTGTCAGCTGCCCTAGCATCCAGACCTGGTGGTAATATCACATCTTACTCAAGGAACTTTAAGCCTGCAACTGCAAAATCATCCAAACCTCCATTCAAAAGGCCAAATGACAAGAAGGATGAGCTGTCTGCACCTATTGTCATGGAACAAATCATGTGAAGGAGAAATGTTTCAAATTGCATGGCTATCCTCAATGGCACAATGTGTACAAAGGCAAATCTACTTCAGCAAATCTTGTTTCCAATGCTCCAGTTCAGACTTCAAATGCTGTTTCTGCAGAACAAGATCAAGATGCTGAATAATTTGAATCTATCTGAGCATCAAATGCAGCAACTTATGGAGTTTGTCAAACATGAAAAGGACAAGTCATTTGAGGCTCATCTTGCACATATTTCTACTTGTTTATTTAGTCAAAAATATGCTCATATATGCTTGTCAGTTTCCAGCTTCTCTGATCAGTGGCTTATAGATTTTGGAGCCACAGATCATATCACTAGTGGTTTTTCAAAACTTGAAATCCCTATATATGTGAATTCCTATATTGTTTTACCTAATGGAGAAAAATCTATAATTTCTCATAAAGGTCAAATCCATCTGGTTAACAACCTGGTTTTGAAGGATGTACTCTATGTTCCAAATTTTAAAGTAAATCTGATATCAGTTAGTAAATTCACTACTGATAATCATTGCTCTGTGATTTTCTCTTCCACTGTATGTCATTTTCAGGACCCGGTGCAGAAGACCTTGGGGGAATTGGTCAATTGGAAGGAGGTCTTTATAAATTTTTACCTGCTTCTTTTCATTTGTCCTCTGCTAGTAGTTTCAAATCTTGTAATTCTGCTGTTTCATTTGATCTATGGCACACTAGGTTAGGTCATCCATCCTCTGATGTTTTACATCATATTGAATGTATCATTTCTACCAGAAGCAATAAAGTTTGTGATATATGCCCTTTAGCTAAACAAAGCAGAAATTCCTTTCCTACTCGTGTGCATCATACTACTGCTATATTTTAACTTCTGCATTGTGACATATGGGGTCCATATAAATTCCAAACTCATGATCACTATGCTTACTTCTTGATACTAGTTGATGATTATTCCTGGTGTACTTGGACCTTTCTTATGAAAAGCAAAACTCAATTTTATGGTTTCATGAAATACTTTCTTGCTTATGTCAAAAATCAATTCAATTGTTCAGTAAAGATTTTCAGAACTGACAATGGAATGGAATTTTTTAAAAGAGAATTAGGTTCCCTTCTTAGTGATCTTGGAATTGTTCATCAAAGTTCATGTGTTCATATCCCTCAACAAAATGGAGTGGTTGAGGAAACACAAACATCTCTTAAATATAGCAAGAGCAATTCATTTTCAAGCCAAGTTATCTATCTCATTATGGGGGGACAGTCTTCTTACAACCTGTTATCTCATCAACAGGCTTCCATCACCTATTATCCAACATAAAACTCCTCTTGAGCTACTCTTAGGTGTCTAACCATCTTACAACCATCTCAAAAACTTTGGCTGCCTATGTTTTGCTTCCAATACAACACCTAATAAATTCAAATTTGATCCCAGAGCTCATAAATGCATTTTTGTGGGCTATCCTTTTGGGCAGAAGGGTTATAGGTTGTTTGACTTGCAATCTTACAAGTTTTTTGTTAGTAGAGATGTAGTTTTTCATGAAACTATATTTCCTTACCAATCTACTTCTGCCTCATTATCATACTTATTATTTCCAACCTATGAGAATCTGATTTTTCAAGATGATCCATTCCAAAATCACTTCACCACTATATCTACTTCACCAGTCTCATCTAATGACATTTCTGTCAATTCCTCTCCTTCTATATCTGATTTTTCTTCCCCAACCATATCTGATTCTCCTTCATCTGATTCCTCTTCTCCAAACATCACCTCTACATCTCCATCTCCTCCCCTCAGAGTTAGAAAAATACCAGACAGGTTTAAAGATTATACAGGTCTTACTTCCTTGTTTACCAACTCTTCCTCAGCTTCCAAACAGGTACACACAGTAACTTCTCATTCTCTAAACTCTTGTGCCTATCCTATATCTTATTATCGTACCTATGATTTGTTTACTGACAAGTATAAGCATTTTTTTGGCTAATTTGTCTACTGTTATTGAGCCTAAAACATTCAAACAAGCAATTAAGGATCCTGCTTGGTGCAAAGCCATGGCTACTGAAATTAATGCCCTGGATCTGAATAAAACTTGGACAATTGTTCCTTTACCACCTGGTAAACACAGAGTGGGGTGTAAATGGATTTTCAAGGTGAAATACAATGCTGATGGCAGCCTTGATAGATATAAGGCTCGTCTTGTTGCTAAAGGGTTTACACAGACTGCAGGCCAGGATTATTTTGAAACCTTTGCTCCTGTGGCAAAGATGACTACAATCAGATTGTTGTTATCAGTTGCTGCTCAAAGAAAATGGCATTTGTCTCAATTAGA